>VDFB02057480.1:0-21342 GCA_007258455.2 Sequoia sempervirens
CGGTGAACCGGCTACGTCTTCCGGCTTCTTCCACAAGGTCCTCCAAAGTACCCCACAAATTTGGTGTCACGATCTGAAACAATACTTTTTGGCAGACCATGTAGCCTCACCACCTCTTTGAAGAACAAGTCAGCAATGTGGACTGCATCATGGGTCTTTTGACATGGGATGAAATGTGCCATCTTTGAAAACCTGTCAACTACCACAAATACTGAATCATTCCCTCTTTGTGTCCTTGGCAAACCAAGAACAAAGTCCATACTTATATCCTCCCCCGGCCTCTCTGGTACAGGTAAGGGCTGATACAACTGTGATACGGCTCCTCCCTTAACCATCGACATACCCTACAACTTTGTACAAACTTCTTCACATCGTGACAATGAGGCCAATAATAATGCTCGATAATGGCAATGGTCTTATCCCGAACAAAATTTCCTGCCATTCCTCCACTATACTTCTCCTTTATCAGGTTCTCCCTCATGGAACTCCTTGGGATACACAATTGGCTTCCCTTAAATAACATGCCATCCTGGATTATGAAATCCAGCCACCTTGTCCTATCCACTGTAACAGGTTCCTTGCATGCTTTCCAAGCTTCTGCAAAATCTGGATCTTCTACATACAGTGTCTTGAGTTCATTGAACCCAACCACTTCAATCTGCATCTTTGTCATCAATGTATGCCTCCTACTTAAGGCATCTGCAGCCCTATTTGACTTCCCACTCCTATGTTTCAAAACAAAGGTATAACTCTGCAAAAACTCTACCCATTTCATATGCCTCTGATTTAATTTTCCCTGACTATTTAGGTATTGCAAGGCTTGATGATCATTATATAGAACAAATTCTTTTGGCAACAAATAATGTCGCCATTTCTTTAATGCTTGAACTATTGCATACAATTCCTGATCATATACATAGTACTTTCTCTTTGCATCATTTAACTTTTCGCTGAAATAGGCAATGGGCTTACCTTCTTGGCTCATCACTGCTCCAATGGCACAACCACTAGCATCACAATTCACCTAAAACACCTTATTGAAATCTGGGAGAGCGAGCGAGGTTGCTCTGTCTGCTTTGCTTTATGAGTTCAAAACTTTTGTTGCTCGGGTGCTCCACTTGAATTCTTTTTCCTATCCCCTCTCATTGTTTGATCGAGGGGTCCACAAATACCTCTTGAAGTTTCTAATGAACTTTCTATAAAAACTAGCCAAACCATGGAAAGATCTCACCTACGATGCTTGAGTTCTTGGGGTAGGCCATTCCATAATAGCCTTCACCCTTCTTTGGGTCCATCTTGAGACCTTCTGCGAGACAACAAACCCCAAGTACACCAACTCCTCTTCACCATGCACTTCTTGAGATTAATCAATAGTTTCTCTTCTCTTAACTTCTCAAAGGCTCTTCGAATATGCATCAGATGCTCATCCAGCGTCTTACTGAAAATCAAAATATCATCTAAATACACAATAACAAAACTTCCTAGAAATTCTTTTAGTACCTCGTTCATGAGCCGCATGAATGTGCTCGGTGCATTGGTTAGCCCAAAAGGCATGACTAACCACTCGTACGGGCCCTCTTTGGTCTTGAAGGAAGTCTTCCATTCGTCACCCTCTCGAATCCAGATCTAGTGATATCCACTCTTTAGATCAATCTTTGTGAAGTACTAAGCTCCACTTAAACAGTCCATTAGGTCATCCATCCTTGGCAAGGGAAATCTGTACTTGATTGTTATCTTGTTTATGGCTCGGGGAATCTGTACACATCCTCCATTCCTCCTTCTTAAGTTGCTAATGCAGGTACTGCACATGGACTCAAACTCTCCCATATCAAGCCCTTCTTCAACAACTCTTGAACTTGTCTGTTCAACTCCTCATTTTCTGTTGGAGTCATTCTATGAGCTGCCTTATTTGGAAAACTGGCTCCTGGAATCAAGTCAATCTGATGACTGATCTTCCTTATTGGCGGTAAACCCTCAGGTACATTATCAAAAACAATATCCTGAAACTCATCCAACATCCCAGAAACTTCTTCTGGAACTTTCTCACTATCCTCATTACTCATTCTAGGAATCAATGCATAACACACACGCTCATGCTTCATACCTTCTAAAAATTTTCTTCCATCTACATAACAAATTCTTGCACTACTGTATACCTTGTCTTCAGTCTCCTTTAGGGGTTTCAACTTGTGACGAATCCCATCCTTTGTCAAGGAATATGTGTTTGCATGGCCATCATGTATAGCTCGCCTATCGAACTACCACGGCCTCCCCAACAACATGTGACATGCATCCATGGGGATGATATCACAGAGTACCTCATCGTGGTAGCTTCCGATCTTGAATTTCACTAGGCACTGCTCATTGACCAAAACTTTATGGTCTTTCTGCAACTAGGCAATCTGATATGGATGCGGGTGCCTTTCCCTCTTCAGCTTCAACTTTGTGACCATCTCCTCTGACACCAAATTATCAGTGCTCCCACCGTCAATAATGACATCAAAACATTTTCCTTCACACTTGCACCTTGTGCGAAACAGATTCTTTCTCTGTTCAGGTTCCTTTTCTTCAGTCACTAGGGTTCTCCTGATCACTAGGGTTTCTCCCCTTTCAGCATCATCTGAGTGTTCAGATTGGGCCTCCTCATCTGCATGTGCAACCCTTCCATGACCGCCGGCCTTTTTATGCGCCCTTCCTTAGTGTTGTGGACATTCATAGGCTCAATGCCCTTCTTCACCCTGCTTGGAAACATGTTCCTCACAGAAACCACCTCTTCGGATCCTTGTCCACTTATCTCCTAGATCCTCTACCTCTTTGATCAACCTTTGTTTTGATCCACCGGTGATAGGAAGTTAATCATTCCTTTGGCTTCGGCTGGTAGCCACATCTTCACTTTTCTTTTCATCATCATTTCGGCTTCCTGAAGGTCTTCTACTGCCCCTTCCACTTTGACCTCCTCATCCTTTTGCTTGCCATCAAATCTTTTGTTCAGCTTCTCTTCCACCTTCAGAGCAAATTGATACACATCCTCAATCATGGTCATTCTGACTAGGCTTAACTCCTCCTGAATGCTTGGTCATAACCCATTAAGATATCGGGCTACCTTCTCCTTATTAGCCTCTGTGTGACCCATTATGATGATTATCTTGTGAAAATCTTCAGTATATTCTCTTAGTCACGCTTCTTGCTTCAACCCTTGTTGCTAATAGATCCTAACTTCGTAGTCAGGTATGAGCTGCTTCTTGGTTTCTCCCACCCTGCGATCATCTAGTGATCTTGACTTTTCCTCTTGATTTCTTTCCATTTGGACCTCTTTCCACCAAATCGCTTTAGCTTCATTTTAAGCAGGCAACCCGATGCGGGTCCTCTATTTCCTCATACTTCGAAATATTCTTCTAGCTCGTTGATCCGGTCGATCAACTCTTCCGAGTTTAGACTTCCGGAATAACTGGGGACTTCTGCTCTGGGTCTTTACCCAATCTTTGAAATGGCCCTTATTAGCCGCATTTGGTCTTGATCAATTGCTTCTTCTTCCTCTTCTACATCTGAACCTTCTTCCTCTCCTTCATCCTCACTTTCCTCCCTCGGGTTTAACCCTCTTCTCAACTGCTCTTGTAATGCATCAACCTGTCTCTGGAGGGCTGCCGGTGCATCTCTTCCTGACATCTCGCCGCCCCTCGACCACCTCACAGCACCACCAGCCTACCGGGGAAACCCTCTTGGAGGCGCTTTCTTGACCTCGACCCACAACCCGCGATGATCTGATGTGAAGCTGCTTACTCCGCGATCGTGATCGTCCACCGCAGCTCAAGAAAAACTGATACAACTTGATGAGGGCGCAACCCGAGACACAGAAAATAACCCACAAATAAGAGAATAATTTATTATTCAGAAAATGGAGCTTCTTACATGCAGAGGATCCCAAATCCCCAAGTTCTACAACATATACAAGCTACAGAAAGCTACAGATTCGCAATATGCGAGCTTGTCCCCAAAAAGTTACCCAAAAATTAGAAAATCTGCCCATAAATAGAGCTCCTCATTAGTTTGGAGCCAAAACAACATTCAAATTGAGTTTAGGCGGTTTGGCACCGAAAATTTACAACATGAAGTTCAAATTTGGAAAGGGCATTTGCAATGGTAACTTCTAGAAAGTGCGCCAACTTCGCGGGGCCATAACTTTTGATCCAGGACTCCGATTCGCGAACCGTTCAAACCGTTGGAAAGCTCTCGAAGTCAAGAATGCGTTCAAAATTCACTACGCCGATTTCAACAAGTTTCGGGGCCGATCCGGAAGCTCTAAGTGCCTCAAATCCCACTCGGAAGATTTTCAGGTGCAAATCTGGGCAACAAAAATTGCAATATCTTTCCACCCAGGAAGAGAAAATAAAAATCGTGAATTGAGAATTTTATTATGATGAAAAGGGTATCCAAAAATGTAAAAACATCTGAAAAATGATAAACTTGAAATTTCACTATTTTTGGGTGATGCAAGATTGCCCTTACACCACTGGATGCTCCTGCATCATTTCCACAAAAAAGTTCCCTACTTCTTACCCACTGAATAGCCATTTGCGGCATACCCCTATCAGCTGATTGTTGCATGTCTATGCATGTGACTGCTAGTTAAGTGTTTTTTTGAATGTAAACCCAAAGAACAACATTAAGTACAACTTAATTCTTGACACCCACTTGCATGCCTTGAGAAGGACCCATTCACCATGGGTGGTGAATAAGTCCCTCTTTTCATAAAATTCAAAATAAATCCAATTTTTTTTCAAATTCTTATTCATTAAGACCTTAAGTCGGCTTGTGATGTTGTATATTTGGGAAATTAGGGAATAAGTGTGTATAAATAATTGTTTTTCTATCGCTTTCAATCACCATTCATTCATGCATTCAACCCATCATAGCATTCAAGTATTCTAGCATCTTTAATCATTCAATCAAGCAATTATCAAGCATCTTGGAGCAACCATTGATATATCTTCAGACTCAACAATAAGGGTTTGGTGAGTTTATCACACTTGCATATTATTTTTTCATCATTCCTTTCTCATTTCATTTCTTTATCACGGGTTTGATTACCAAAGTGGGATTTTACTAAGGAAAATCCCTAAATTCTAACGCTTAACAATTTTTCCCCTCTTTGCATGTGTGTTTGCAGGTCTTGTAGGAAGATTTTTCAAAGAGATAGGTGTTGAAAAGTGGTAAACAAGTCATAAAAGATATTCAAGTCAACATAAGATCTATTTCAAGCTTGGAGACATCATTCAACCTATTTTCTATAGATTTGGTTTTGTCAACTTGACAAGAAGACAAGTGCAGATCTTGACCCATAGATTTGACTTCATAATTTGTAGATTTCTATAGGTAGACTAATTCTCCATCAATGGTGAATGATTCCTACTGCCAAGCTGGAGAAAGTGTTTTATAAGGTTTTTAGTTCAAAGCATCTCGAAACCTATTCAAGCATAATTTATTAGAACCTAGACTAATTCACCATGTGTGGTGAATGAGTCCCAGTGGTCATCAATAGTGATTTTTTTTTTAAAAATGAGGTGTTTTCTTAGCTTAATGCTCTGTAAAACTTTAATATTGCTGATCTAAGTAAGTCTTTCCTTTGTTACATATATTCTTTGTGGGTGATTATCTTGATTAATTCATTTTACTATTGTAGAATGTAGAGAGAAGTTGATAGAAGAACTAGACAGGATATTAGAAAGATCACACAAGATATGCCGTGGAGAAACCCTTTCGGGAAAAAACTTCACCAAGAATTATTCTATTATTCAATATTTGAATTACAATAGCTCCAATTCTTGCTTGAGAATGCTTCTTTTTTCTTCACCAATCTTCTTCACAACCTACAATAAAAAACTCTCCCAACTCTATTCAACTTGCTTGAGATAAATAGGCTTTAATCAGCTTTGTAAACTCAACATGAGTTACAATTAAAATGCACAAGCCCTATCCCTAAAAGGTATGCCATGTATCATGCAAATAGGGTTATCTCATGAAGAACAATGCTAAAACATGTGCTTCATCCATTTGGGTGTCCCAAACTGAAGCTACAACTCAACCTTCATTCTGTTGATAATTCCAAAGCTCTTCCTCAAAGTTGGCACCCATCAAAGGTCCTACTTAACTAAGTCTTCAAAAATATCTTATCATGCATTAGAGGTAAATCCAATAAAGCATCTTGGGTGCCCAAGTTGGCTCCAAGTGCTTTATAGTTAACTAAAACATTTTCTCAACACCATTCATGCAAGAATGGTCATCCCTTGTTAATTGGAGGTAGTCCCTATTATCTTTCATACAACTCAAGTTATTAGCCATGCATTCCAAATTAACTGAAGCTAACTACATGCAACTCAAAATAACCAACATGCATGCAACATGCACTTGCATGCAACTAAAGATAACTAAACCATAACTGAACTGAACTAACTGAACTGAACTAAACTAAACTAAACTAAACTGATTCTGAACTGAACTAAACTGAATTGAACTAAATTGAACTGAATTGAACTTAACTTAACTGAACTTCAAGCATGCAAACATCAAATCCTAACTCCTAGGATCTTTTCATGCATTTAGAAGTGTTAACTATTACTCTGTATAGTTAACTGAACACAAGGTGAATTTCACCTTACCATGTGTGCACCCACATGCTCCTATTATTTAGGAATAACTGCAAATGTCAATTTCATGATTTATTTCATCCAAATAATTAATCTCATCCTAATCTTAGTGTTGTTGAACACATTCCAAGAATCTAGGAGATACATGAAATAATTAATGTTTAGGATTTGCAATTAAATGGCATCCTATTTCCAACATTTTGAAACATTCCAAAACCTTCCAACATCAACATTCTATCTCTAGGTGCACTCCATTCAACTTCAATAAGTTCTATTTTCATTTGTGCATGTTTCTAGGTCATTTTTGCATATCACGTTGTATTTTCAAACAATTTATATTTCTTAGGTTTTGCATAAATAATCAATATATTTCTTTAGTTCATTGCACTTAGATCATTTCATTTAGGAATAATTTCATTGTTCTTGCATTAGTTTGAGTGAACCACCTATATTTTGTGTGTGATCTATCTCTTTTCCTTTAGGTGAAAAACAAGAGAGTCATAGCATCCTAAACCACAAAAAAATTTGGTTTATTTTGGTGAACCTGCATATTGAACATTATCCTTTTTATTTTCATCTTCATTTACATCCTAGGAATCATTGCATTAGCTTTTTCATTGCATTAGTGAATATCTCATATAGATTTCACTTTTGCACTTCAAAATATTAAAAATACTAAAATTATGCATTTGCATCTTAGTTTGGCATTAGAAAAGCATAAAAATCACTTTTAATTTTCTAAAAAATCACAGAAATAGTTATTCCTGGACTCATTCGCCACCCTGTGCAAATCAGTCTAGTTGTACTTTTTGAACTACATTTTCTAGCATTTTCTGGGCATTTTTTGCATTACAATTTTCTGCTATTACATGCTATCATACTTTCCATATTTAATGTTTTATTCTCTTTCTTGCATATTAGTTTACTTTCACTTCTTGTCATTGAAATTTGTAGTGGACATGTCAAATTGTGCCTTTGGAACTAATCCTAATGACCTTGAGCTTCCTCATTCTCCTTCAACTCCTCATGAATATCCTTGTGTTTTTTACATCATTGGAGAAGATGATGATAGCATGAATCAATTCTTAAATGAATTCCTTGACAACCTTGAAGCCAGTGCAACCTTTTACCCATCCGTGAAGTCACAAGACCTTCCTACTATCTCATCTCATGATATTTTTGGTTACCCCTATCCTGAAACAAATGAAGGAACTAAGTTCCCCCAAATAGGTGGACCTAGTTCTTCTACACAACCAATTCCTCAACCATTCCATGATAACAAAGTTACAAACACTCCCATAAACCTTGAAGAAACTTGTGGCAAAGGTTTTACGTTTTAAGCAAACAAGGATGTGACACAACAATTAAACATGACAATCATCAAATTTTAGAACAAATACCAACATATGAGAACACAACAAGTCTAGGATATCAAGATCCTCCTCATGACAACAAGCCTCCTTTTCAATATTGGAGACTTCGGGATGATGGCATGATGATCTTTGATTCCCCTCCCAACTTGAATGTCCTCTTTCCACATGAACAACCTTATCAAGATTCCAATGACAACGATGCTAGGATCCCCATGTTTCCTCTTCCTCCCTCAATCCATTAAAAAGGTGAATCTAGTAAACACAAATGACCTTACAAATTGAAAAACTAAATTTTCCTCTCCATCCACCACCTGAATGTGAAAGGAAAATCCAAATGCTTTTAAATAGAGGTCTTATCCTATTACCACCTATGAATAGGTTGGTCATCTGTCCTAAAGATTCCAATGTACCTTATTGTAAATACCATTGTGTTCTTGGACACCAAAACTGATGCGTGTTAGACATTGAAGGAAATACTAAGTACCACTTTGATGACACCGACTATTATCCTATCATCCCATAAACACTACCAAACAACCTCATCATGCAATAGTTGTAGAATTTTCCATTCTCAATATTGCATGATCTTTCTCATCACCTATCTTGGCTCATTATTTCCTTACATTCAATGTTGCAAGATGTTGTTAGCCTTGTCCTAGCAATGCATTTGTCTCTATCCCTTAGTTGTGTTATTCACCTTCTGCTTATACCAATTGAGATTGAGAGGTGAATGACTTGGTTGATGGTCGACTTTCCTTTGTATTACTAGTATTTTCTTGTTCTTTCCTTTTATATGTGTGTAATGTGTTCCCCCATAATGTGTTCTCTCTCTCTCTACACTTCCTTTATATGTACCTTCATTCTTCTATATGTAGTACATCAATTTCATGTTTTCGAGCTTTTGTTTAGTGTTTTCCTTTTGGGGATGATGCAAAGCATTGAGATGCCCTATGTATCTTCCATGTTGACCTTAAAGGTCCCTTTTCCTTTTACTTTGTCTTTTTTTGTGTTTTCCTTTTGGGTATTATGTAAGGCATTAAGACTGAAATGTCTCCTTCATGTTGACCTAGAAGCTTTTTCTTTTCTTTCACCTTTTCATTTTCCTTTGCTTGTGTTTTCCTTTTGGGGATGATGCAAAGCATTGAGACTGCCATGTCTCTTCCATATTGACCCAAAACCTATTTTATTTTCCTTTTTCTTTGCTCTCTTCTCATCATTCTTCCAATTCTATGTATTTGGGGAATGATGACAGTTCCAAGATCTTTAATAAACAAATTGCAACAACTAACATACTAACCCCAAATCCATAGATCCCTTATGTTTTTGGTGTGTTCCTTTTTGGGTGCAACCCTTCTCTCTTTTGCTCATTTTTCCTTTGCATGACACAACCTTACTTGAAAACTTATGACTTGGCATTTAAGGGATTTCCAAGTTAGCTCTCATGTCTTGTCTTTTTGCATTTTTTATTTTATACTTTAAAGTAATTTCTCACAAAATGGTGTGTAGCAATTCCTTTAAAGTGGGGGCATACATTAGCATTATTCATTTTGCATTTTTATTGGTTCTTAGTGCAGCCTTCTTGTTCCATACGATGCATTTTTTGCTTTGTGGATGACATTGGGTGTGATTTCTTTCATAAGTGTGATCTATCTTAGCATATTACATTCCTCTTGGTGGCCTGATGTGATGCACTGCATCCCCTAAGTTGTGATTTTTCTATTCTTTAATTGGTCCTCTCTTGGAGATATTAGACACTAAACATGAACTAAATAAGACTCCTTTGAACATATTTTTCATTTTACATTTTTTCATTTTTCATTTTTCATTTACATGGCCACCTTGCATAACATAGCTTGCATGCATGTGGTGCCATCCTGCATGTTCATGAGTTATAAGCATACAAATATTTTCTTGTCTCATGAAGCACAAACCGACATTCTCCTTTGTGGCACCTTATTAAAGTTATAAGGAGGTATAACTTTCATATGGTTGAGCAAGAATCCCATTCCATGGCATGAATTTCCCCATAGCCACCTGTGTGTTTGTAAGTACATACCAACAACCAATCATATGTTTCTCAACTTTTGGGATTTCTCGCCCAGTGGACAGCCATGAGTTGCATCACCCTAGAGTGAGTATGCATTTTCTTTTTTAGAAAAATAGCCTAGATCTTATCCACAACTAGTTGTACAAAAGATCAAAGCTTGATCCGACTTTTCCTTTTTCTCTTCCTTTTCTTTTTCTCTTTCACATGTGTGTTCCTTTGTTATTATGTTTATTTTCCATGGGATCTCCATCCTAGGGGCTTGATCTTCCCTCTTGATCATTGTTGTCTCATCTTGCTATCATAAGTGCATTTGCATCACTCTTAATATGCATGGATACTTTAGTGTGAGTTTGAAGCAAGTTCATCCTCTCACTAAAGTGGGGGCTAAATGTACCATAGAAAAATGGATATTTGGATGTTTTCATGGTCATTTAGGTCTTTTTCCTATGATGCTTGGCTTATTCTGCTTAGATTTAATGTTTTAATGTGATTTATACATTCACATTAGGTCTTGAATATTCAAATTATTAACACTTTATGATGTCTTATGAAGGTGTTGTTAAGTGTTGTAACACATTTCTACCTTTTCTAGACTCTTCTTATAATTCATTTAAATATTCCCTTTTTATCCCTTACCAAGTATTGTTTTGAAGTCTTGTAAAGTCTTGTAAAAAACTTTCATGCTTTTCTATGCTTGTGACCACTAATTACACCTTTCTTATACTTTATTTGGCCCCTTTATGCCCTTTATAGGCCTTAATTAACTATGTTTTTGAATATAAAGCCGACAAATAGCATTAGAGACAACTTAATTCCTAACACCCACTTGCATGCCTTGAGTAGGACCCATTCGCCATGGGTGGTGAATGAGTCCCTATTAGCACAAAATTCAAAATAAATTCAAATTTCTTTCAGGTTCTTATTCATTAAGACCTTAGGTTGGCCTGTGATGTTGTATTTTTGGAAAATTATGGTATAAGTGTGTATAAATAAGTGTTTTTCTATCCATTTCGACCCCCATTCATTCATGCATTCAATCCATCATAGCATTGAAGTATTCTAGCACCCTTAATCATTCAATCAAACAATTATCAAGCATCTTGGAGCAACCATTGATATATCTTCAGACATCAACAACAAGGGTTTGGTGAGTTTATGACACTTGAATGTTATTTGTTAATCATTCCTTTCTCATTTCATTTCTTTATCAAGGGTTTGATTACCAAAGTGGGATTTGACCAAGGCAAATCCCTATACTCTAACCCTTAACCATTTTTCCCCTCTTTGCATGTGTGTTTGTAGTTCTTGTAGGAAGATTTTTCAAAGAGATAGGTGTTGAAAAGTGGTCAAAAAGTCATCAAAGCTATTCAAGTCAACATAATATCTATTTCAAGCTTGGAGACATCATTCAACCCATTTTCTATAGATTTGGTTCTATCAACTTGACAAGAAGACAAGTGTAGATCTGGACACACACAGTTGACTTCAGAATTTGTAGATTTCTATAGGTGGATTGATTTTCCATCAGTGGAAAATGAGTCCCACTTCTAGGCTAGAGTAAGTGTTTTATGAGGTTTTTAGTTCTTGAAATGTCCCGAAACCTGTTTCAATGAAATTTGCTAGAACCTAGACTGATTCGCCATCTATGGCTAATGAGTCCTAGTGGTCATCAATAGTGATTTCTAAAACATTCCAGAACCTTCCAACATTATCATTTTATCTCCAAGTGCACTCCATTCAATTTCAATAAGTTCTTTTTTCATTTGTGCACGTTTCTAGTTCATTTCTGCATATCACATTATGTTTTCAAACACTTCATATTTCTTAGGTTTTGCAAAAATAATCAATCTATTTCTTTAGGTTTTTACAATAGTTTGAGTGAACTACCTATATTTTGTGTGGGATCTATCTATTTTCCTTTAGGTGACAAATGCTAATTGACCAAGAGAGTCATAGCATCCTAAACAACCAAAATCTTCGATTCAGTTACCTCATATGGTGAGGCTCAAAATTTGGTTGTCCTTCTTCTAATTAGGCCTAATGGTGCAAGTAAGCTTAGTACTAGTAGGGTTCTTTTGTTCTATGGAATCTACTCTCATTTCAATGCTTCAAACACATCGTACAGGGCCTCAAAAAATTGTTCCCAGCATAAAAATCATTCCGCAATTGCATACAACAAATTTATCCCACTCACTAGGCTATTAGGTCTGGTACATGAAGATATTAGACCTTCAAGCACTCCCACATGTTCCAAACTCCACCTCCTACATCTGTAGGTTTGGGAAACTAAAATATAGATCAGCATGAGTCATTCCACCAAGTCTTAGGAGTTTTTATTAGTGGAATGGAAAGATATACATTTTACTTTCTCACTAGTTACCCTACCTAGGGTTTAGACTAGTCTTAAGAAAAATTAACACAACTTACTCAAATCATATTGAAATTACATGAAATCAATGCCAAATGAAAGTATATTCACTACCCTATCATCCATAATTGATTTTAGTTCATCACTAAATTGTACAGACCCGTACAACTCAAGAGAGGAGCCAGGTAACATTTAGAAAATGCAAAAAACAAAACTTTTATTTCTTCAATCTTCAAGAACTTCAACAACAACCTCCTCTTCAACCATAAAATTCCTTTTTAACCACTTACCAACATTTTTCTAATAGTTACTAACTACAATTCAAATTATAGACTGACTAAACATCATTATATCCACTTTTATGACAAAATGTGCAAAAGTTGCTTGACAACATTATGCAACTTTGCTATTTTTTGCACTTAGACTCTACCATTCACATAATGAACCAAAATAGATCCCAACCCACATGAAATTTCCCAATGAGACTTTATTACATGATAAAACACCAAATAAAACAAAATTTCAACTTTTGACCACTTGGAGGCATGAAGACCTATGCATGCCCCTACACCATACTCCTGGGGAAAAGAAAACTCAAGTTCCACTTGGTAAAGATAAGATACATTAAAAATAGGAGAAATTGAAAATCTAAGAGGAAGTTCTATCTCATATGAATTCTCTCAAAAATTGTGCACCACTTTACATGGCCCTATATTCTTCATTTTTAGTTTAGAGCATTGCCCTTTAGGAAATATTTTCTTCCTCAAATGAGTCAAGACCAAGTCTCCAACCTTGTAGTGAACCTCTCTCCTTTTTAGATCAACATTGTGCTTATACATGTCAACACTCTTTTGAAGATTCTCATTGACCTATTGGTGGATTTCTTTCATAGACACAAAAAATTGTTCACCTTTAGCACTCCTCCTTTCCATCCCATTGACATCTCTCAATTCAAACACACCCTTGGGCTGAAAACCATAAACAATCTCAAAAGGACTCTTGCCTGCACTTCTATTCACTAAGTCATTATAAGCAAACTTTGCTTGAGGAAAAACCAGATCCCATTGTGTTGAATGCTCCTTTGTTAGACATCTTAGGAGGTTTCCAAGTCTCCTATTCACCACTTTGGTATACTCATTACTTTGAGGACGATAGGAAAAACTAAAACTCAAATTTGTGCCAAGTTTCTTCCATAATGTTCTCCAAAAATGACCAAAAAAATTGCTATCCCTATCTGATACAATGTTAAGAGGAAAACCAAGGATTCTTACCATGCATTTGAAGAATATTCATGCAATGTATGAAGAATCATTCGTGCTCTCACAAGTTATAAAGTGTTCCATCTTAGAAAACCTCTCCACAACAACATACACTGAATCAAAACCTCTTTTAGCTCTAGAAAACCCCATCACAAAATCCATGATAATTGATTCCCTAGGTCTATTAGGGATGGGAAAAGGTTAATAACCCTACATTAGTGCTAGATCCTTTGTCCCCTTTACAAATAGTGAACTTGTCTAAAAAATTCCTCACATTAGTTTGCATTTTTGGCCAATAGTAGTGCCTCTTCAACTACTCCAAGGCCTTATCAAGACCAAAATGACCTACAAGGCTGCCACTATGCTTTCCTTTGATTAAGTTATCCCTCATTGAACATTTATAAATTCATAATTGTGCCCCTTTGAACAATAGATCATCTTGGATCAGAAAATTAAGCCATTTTTCTTGATTCCTACTACAAGGTTGCCTACAACTTGCATAAATATCTTGGAAATATGCATCTTCAAGATACATACCTTTTAAAGAATCCACTCATATTCTTTTCAATTGAATTTCCTACACCACAAGAGCTCTTCTACTTAATGCATCTACCACCTTGTTAGATTGCGCCTTTTTATGCTTAATGGTGAAAGTAAAACCTTGTAAATATTCAACCCATTTCACATGCATATTACTGATTTTATCTTGACTATTCAAAAATTAGAGGGAATGATTGTTAGTATACACTATAAAATCCTTAGGAAGTAAATAATGTCTCAATTTCTTTAATGCTTGCACTATTGCATACATTTCAAGATCATAGGAAGAATACTTTTTCTTAGCTTCATTCAATTTTTCACTCAAAAAGACAATAGGTCTATTTTCTTGACTTAGGACAACACCTATAGCATGGTCACTTGCATCACATTCAATGGTAAACACCTTATCAAAACTAGGAAAATTCAATATGGGATGCTCAACAACCTTCTTTTTCAAATATTCAAAACTCCTATCAGCTTGACTAGACCAAACAAACTTCTTCCTTTTATAACCTTTCATTTGTATTAATCATAGGAGCACAAACATGACAAACCTTTTATGATTTTTCTATAAAAACTAGCGAAACCATGGAAACTCCTTACCTCAGCCACTGATTTAGGTGTAGGCTAGCTTAGGATAGCCTCAACCTTACTTGGATTCATCTTGAAAGTGTCATTGGTGACCAAAAAACCAAGGTTAACCAACTCTTTTTTCAACAACTCACACTTCTTGAAGTTTATCATTTTTTTTTCTTTATGCAAGCTTCTCAAAACCAAATCTAAATGTTGCAAATGCTCTTCTTTAGTTTTGGTAAAAACAAGAATATCATTAAGATATACTACCACAAACTTACCAATGAAAGGTTTGAGCACTTCATTCATCAAGCGCATGAAAGTAATAGTGGAATTTGACAAACCAAAAGGAAATACAAGCCATCCATACAACCCTTCAATTTTCTTGAATGTTGTTTTCCACTCATCACTAGGTCTGATTCTGATTTGATGGTAACCACTCTTGAGATCACTCTTGGAAAAGTAGCACGCACCACCCAAACAATCCATTAGGTCTTTAATTCTTGGAATAGGAAATCATACCTTATTGTGATCTTGTTGATGGCCCTAGAATGAATGCACATCCTCCACTCACCACCTTTCTTTGGTGCTAGAACTATGGGAACTACACAAGGACTCAAACTCTCCCAAATCAACCCCTTATCAAGTAATTCTTTCACTTGCCTCTTAATATCTTCATTTTGTTGTAGAGTCATCTTGTAAATGGCTTTTTTGGAAAAAATAGCCCCTGGAATGAAATCAATATGGTGGCTAACATCCCTCATAGGTGGAAAGGTGTTGGGAATCTCATCAACCACTATTTCATCATATTTCTTCAAGAATGTTTTCACCTCTAAAGGAAACTCCTCTTTCTTTTATGATGCCATGATAGTTTTAGGCCTTACTATGATGCCAAAACCCATATTATCCTCTTCCAAGGTCTTTAGGAACTCCTTTTATTTGACCAAAAATACACTAGGCCCTACTTGAGAATCTAGGCTTTCATCTTTCAATGGTGTGATGGTGTAAGATGTTGCAAGTATGAACATACTTGGTGGTGTTGTCATTGATGTTTCCATTGATGTCAACACAGTTTAGTATATTGTAGATTGTACATGTATATTTGAGATATTTTTGAGATGTTGTGAGTACATGGAGCTACCCTTATGATGTTGTAGATGTGCTGAATTGATGAGTTTCCAATTGCTTTTGAGAAAATTAGTAAAGAGAGAAGTCATAGTTGTGAATGTGTTCAGAATGTGCTCTAGTATATGCTCTACATTTCTCTTGTGTTAATCCTATGCTTGTGTGGATCTAAAGGGTTGTTTTTTGATGATTTGATGGTGATATCTACTATTTTTTTAGCTTATGGTTTGATGAAGTGTGAAAGTTGTGTTCACCCATATGTGAACCATTCTGGCAGAGTTAGCTTTTTGTGACTGGGAGAAATGTTTCTACTCCATAGTCATCCATTTTTCTATTTTAGGTCTTATGGATTTTGAATGTGTCTTATAATGGTGTTCTCTTGGTTTTGGCAAAGATGTGTGTGGTTTGGTGATCTGAAAGTCAAGTTTAAGAGTTGTTGTATGTGTTTGCACAATCTAGATGGACTGATCGAAGGTGTTCAATGTTCGAAGATTGTTGCACTTGCTACAGATGTATCTGAAGGAACTTGAGACATGCTATCATGCACAATGAGGTGCTTTGTGTCGTTTGTGTGCTATCTTCTTATTGGGAAGCATGTACATCAGATAGTGAAAATTTCATTTTCAAAGGGAAACTTTAAGCATTTATGCACGACCAAAGGGATTGCATTCATGGAATGAAGCCATGGATAGCCTATCTTTACATGAAATTGGTCTGAATATAGGATGATGGAGAATGGAGTATCTAATGTTTTTGGTCCTATTTGTAAACGAAGGGTGATCAATCCAATTGTAGGGCAAGTGAAACCATTATGTTTCTTGATCAATGATTTTTATTTATTATATATATATCTTGATAGAGCTCATGCAAAAGTAATAATTCTTCAGTGATCACATTCTCTCCATAGATGAGGTCTATTAATATCCCATTAGTGGGCTTATCATAGATTCGTTCCGCTATGTAAAGAGGTCCATTAGGTGCATGTTTAAGTATATCTTTAGAGGAAAAATCAATGCAAAGAGGGTTCTTAGTTTGTCCCTTATGTGGAATGACATCTATTACCCCTACCATGTAATCCATAGGATCATTTTCTATACAATCATGTTGAATAATGACATTATTATCACCATTTGTATCAACATTCATCACATCATTCTTTGTAGTTTAGTTGGATTTGACAAATGAAATACTATGATTAGGCATAGGTTTCGTAAAGATTTTGATGTTTTGGTTGGGAGGGGCAACATATTTATTTCCTTGATCATTAACACCTCCAATAAAAAGATAACCTGAATTAATGAGGTCTTGCACAAGATGTTTAAGACGCTTACAATGTTTTGTATCATGTCCATTTTGTAAATGATAATGGAAGTAAGAATTTGGTCTATATCTTGTGGGTACTGGTTTATTAGGATTAGGTGCTTTAACATTGGGTGATGTAATCATCTTCTATTCTATGAGTTGTGACATTGTGTTATGAAGGGTATTGGGTAAGGGAGCGAATTTTCTTTTCAGGTCACCATAACTAAAGGGTATCGTAGCTTTGATAACAACTACTTGGTTATTGACATTCTAAGTTATTTTCTAAGGGGAGTTGAATTGAAGGAAACCTTTATTTTATTTTATAAAAGGTTGGGAATTTTTTTGGTTTGTGGTGTTAGACTTCTTAGTTTGGTTATAAGTGGAATTTGTATCATGACCACTAACTAAATTTTGATAAGCATGGAGGAAGTACAAAAATGCATGGAGGAAAAGAATTTCATGGTGAGCTTATCTTGCATCTTTATTTGCAATTTTTTTATGAACATATTTTGAAGGTGAGGATCAAGAACCTTGAGATCGATTTGGGAATAAAGTGATTGATAGCATGAGATAAAGTCAGTTATCTTTTCTTCTTATTTTTGCTTGCATCTCATCAAATCGGCCAAGGTCATCTTAGGAGTCATATGTACTTGGAAATGTTTAATAAATCCCTCAACCAGTTCATTGAATGAATGGATTGAATTGTTTGGTAATGAAGAGAACCATTCCAAGGTGGTATCCTTCAAGGACCTAGGGAAAAGCTTGGCCAAAAGTTTATCTTCAAGGAAAAAGTCACTACAGAAGACAATATAAGAATTAACTATTGGATGTTGTGGTTTTTTTTTTTATATGTGGTCATCATTGATGTCAACATTATTAGCATTAATGCATTTGAAGCTGTATATGTTGAGGATATTGAGAAAATTGTATTAAAGAAATGAATTGTAGGTTGTTAGTGGTGAAATGAAGTATTGTATGTCAGTAAATAATGTACGTTGTTGATTATAGGTTGTGGACTAAATATTTTGTTTCTAAGTGTATATAAATTATCCATGTTGAGTTTTAGAGATCCACGTGAATATTTGATCGTGTTATGAAGATTCTCATTCTGATAGTTTTTTTGTTTCTTTAGTCGGTGTTCCTAATTGAAGATGATGTTATTTCAATTAGTTCAATTGTTGCAGATTCTTCTCTTGTGATTCATGATTCTTTTGGATGTTTCTAGATTGTGCTCTATCTTTGTTTCACATCTATGTTGATCATTGTGCTCGTGGTTGGCGATTTTCTCTTGTGTTTTCATTTTTTTCTTGTTCTTGGCCAACATAGTATTTAGCGTGTTGTGGATCTTTGAGGATAAATTAATTGAAGTGCCTTCATGCTGGAGATGTTGTTTTGGGTCCTCACTAAGTTGTTATTGAGCCTGGTTGATTCACATTGATAATCTTTAATGCTTTGGGCTGGCAATTATATTTGTTTAATTATTTCTTTGTAACCAACTTCTAGCGATGAAATTTCATGTTGTGGATATATAAGAGTGATTGTTTATTCAAATTGAAGTGTGTAAGTGTGTGTAAGAGGGTGAAAGAAGCTACGAGTGTATGCTAGAGTGTGCTTCTTCACGTGTATGTGTGAATATCATTCGAAGGCAGAGTAGAGTGTGAAGAAGTGTGTAGAAGAGTGAAGAATTATTTATGCGCTTAATTGGAACTATAATCAAGCATTAGCAGATGCTATTTTATTATTTCAAAATCCAAATGGTTGTAATTTGATTCTTTCTCTAAGACAGTGTGTCTTCCTTGGTAATTGAGTAGTGAGCTCTAGGCAGTGTTCCTGAATGCATGTGCATTCCCAATATTTCATTTTCATTATACTTTTAACAAGGTATAATCTTGTGGACTGACCTCCACTGTGGTTTTTCCCCTAAAAGGGTTTCCACATAAAAAAACTTTGTGTTATGTGTTTTTCTAATGTGTTGATGATTTATGTTTTCATGGTTAATAATGATATTTGAGAATAATATTAATAAGTTGAATAAGTTTTTAATTTATGTGACAACTAATTCACCCCCCCTCTTAGTTGTCTACCCTTGTGTTGCTAACAATTGGTATTAGAGAAAGTTGCTTGGAAGAATTTTAAAAGCTTCAAGTTATCTAGGATGGAAAGTTACAAGAAGGATAGTCTAAGATTTGATGGAACAAATTATTCTTTATGGAATACTTAAATGGAGTGCCATGTAAGATGCATTGGTGAACCCTACTGGAGCATTACAAGTAATATGTATATTATTCCACATCATGGTCCTACTACTTCTACTGAGATCAAAGATGTTGAGTATAATATCCAAGCTAAGGAAGCCTTTTTGAGTGCTTTGACTGATTCTAAGATGACAAATGTTATGGATCTAAAGACTGCTCATGAGATCTGGAAAAAATTGGAAACCTTGTATGAAGGTGATGCTAATGTGAAGATTGCTAAGTTGCAGAGTTTAAAAGGGAAATATGAAAGGTTGAGAATGAGCGATGATGAGAACATTAATACTTTCATGCAAAGAGTGAATGAACTTGTGTGTGGTATTAGATGTGCTGGTGGAAAGATAGATGAATCTAAGATCATTGCTAAAGTGCTTAGATCCCTACCCGATTCTTACAAAGTCAAAGCTAGTTCTATTGAAGAGCTCTAGACTGTAACAAAAATAACCAGAGATACGTTGGTTGGTAAGTTGACTAGTTTTAAATTGAGTGAATTTGGTGATACCCTTCCTAAGGTTGAATCTACATTTAAGGCTACTAATTTTGGAAGAGATAGACAAAGATATGATCTAGGTGAGATCTCATCTAGAAAGACATTCAAGTATGAGGATTAAATTAGACAGATTGAAGAAGAAAGAGAGCTAGAAGAGCTGGAAGCACTTATTGTCAAAAGAGTACCAAGAGGGAAAGGTAAGTATGAAGGAAAAATACCTCTTAAATGTTTTTCTTGTAATAAGATAGGTCATTTTACATCAATATCTCTAGAAAAATACCTCTTAAATGTTTTTCTTGCAATAAGATAAGTAAGTGTGTAATCTTGGGAAAGTATGATGGTGGTGTTGTGAGATTTGGTGATAATACAGCTGGTGTGATCCATGGAAGAGGATGCATTTCTCTTGATGATAAGCATAATACTGATGATGTTTTGTATGTGGAAGGCTTGAAGCATAATATTTTGAGTGTTAGTCAAATGGTTGATAAGGGATAAAATATTAAATTCAAGGATGGAAAGTGAAGAATATTGAGTTCTAGAAATGAAATTGCATTAGGTACAAAAACAAAAGGTAATATCTATCACTTGAGTGCTGCTAGTAAAATTTGTTTGATTGCTCAAGTTGATGAAAGTTGGTTATGGCATAGGAGATTGTGTCCTATTAACTTTGATAATATTGTCAAGATAAGTTCCACTAAGGTTGTGAGAGATCTACCTAAGTTGGTGAAACCTACTAATGCAATATGTAAGGAATGTCAGTTGGGAAAGAAAACTAGGATTTCATTTCAGAGTAAAAGCATTGTTCAAATGAATTGTTAGAGCTTGTGCATACTGATGTATGTGGTCCCTCTAAGGTCAAAATTTTACAAGGTTACAGGTATTTCATGTTACTCATTGATGATTATTCTAGAATGGTATGGGTTACTTTCTTAAGGGAGAAATATGAAGCACTAGAAAAGTTCAAGATCTTTAAAGCTATGGTTGAGATAGAGACAGTTTTGAAAATTAAATGTCTAAGATCAAATAGAGGTGGTGAAGTCACTTCCGGTGAATTTAATTCTTTTTGTGAAGAATATGGAATAAAGAGACAATTATCTACACCAAGGACCCCTCAGCAAAATGGAGTAGTGGAAAGGAAGAACATAGCAATTGAAGATGTTGCTAGAACAATGAAGCTGGAAGTAAATGTCCCTCATATCTATTGGAGAGAAGCTCTGAGTACTATTGTGTACACACTCAACCAAGTATAAATCATAGGTGATACTAGTAAGACCCCTTTTGAGCTATGGACTGGTCAAAATCCCACTGTTAAATACTTCAAGATATTTGGAAGCAAATGTTATATTAAGAAAGATGAAGACATAGGGAA
>VDFB02057481.1:0-84301 GCA_007258455.2 Sequoia sempervirens
CATCAAAACTGCTTCAATTTTAGCAGTCGGTCAAGGTAGAAACGTACCCTCAATTTGGAACTTAGTACTTCACAACCTCAGCTTATTACAGATCTTATTTAGCAATCATTCTCAAGGATCTGAAACTAAGTATGCTAATTATAATGACTGAAGCAGAAGAACAAGTCAATATAAAAAAATTGTTCATATTGGTCAAATATGGGGAAATATATGGTTAGTTGCTTTTAATCGCACTTCAGTTTCCAAGGTGGGTATGATTGAGAATAATAATTTGATTAAACAAGGCTTAATATATAGGAGAGCTGTGTTGCATTAGTCCAAGCTAGCGAAGAACAGTAAAAGTATCAGAGAATTGGTAGAACTACTGTAGACGATTAGAAGTAAAAGGATTCCTTTTTGTACCACACATTATCATAGAATGAGTACAAAAAGCATACCTGGAATACACAATAGCCCAATAATGATAAAAATGCAATAATGCATGCAACCAAAACACTGCCATGCTTTCCTGATTTGAAGGAAAAGAATCAAAGAGATTTTTACAATAATTGAAGGCAATATTGTCTTATCAATAGTGACACCAGATTCTGCCAATGCACAAATTTAGACAAAGTACATGCATGAAAACGTTATAGCTTATTTATAATCTGGTAAAATATTTCAAAATGTATCAGACATCTAAAAAACAATAAATCTACTCTAGGAAATTACCATGATATCCAAATAAATAATGGCATGAAAATTTCATCTTAAATTATATCAAGGATAACTTAAATTAAAATATATATCAAATACAATGAAAATATCACAAGTCTTTTGAGAAATATCTAGCATTCAATGAAGATATATCTGTATTTTTAAGATCATTCAAGACATTTCAAAGGAATTAAAAAGGTATCAAAGAACATCTCCCATCTACCAGAACAAAAACAAGGATACCCTAACATTCCCCATTTCAACTATTATTTAGAAAAGAAACATATTTTATAAAAACAAAAAAAATATTTTCAAACTTTTATTTTTACTTTAGTTAATATTATTAACAATAGAACATTCATATCTAGAGTCTTAATATTTTATTTTTTAATAAAAGAGGGGTAAAAATTTATTAAAACAAGAGAAAATTACAGAGCAAAGTCATTACATAGCCTTATCAAGCTCCACCAAATGGTCCAACTATTGAGACAAATCAGATTAACCAAATTCCAATCATGAATATGATCATAAGCCCATTTAGCCAAACAATCAACAACACCATTCCACTCTCTAGGAATATGAGTGAAAGTAACAAACTCAAGAGAAACACAAAGATTGAGAATTTGTTCAATAATCAAAACCAGGTGCCAACTAACATCATCTAACCTCTTAATATTTTAGTGAACATTTTAATAAAAAAATTCAATTCTTAATCATCAATATTAAATATTCATTGTTTTGATTAATGGGAAAAACAAGTTTTGAAGGGACCCAAAACCCTTTACAACTGAGAATACAAAATGCTACCAAAGAGAATAATCAAATGTCCACTAGCAGCAATCCAACGGCCAAAAAACACAACCGGACGGGTGCTAAACTAAAAATAAGACAAAAGACCACCATCAACACCCAACAACAACACAATAGCAAAACACCCTAAAAGAAACTAACCCCTGACAGTATTAAATATTCATTGTTTTATGTTATAAAAATAATCATTTAAATGTTAACAATTTAAAATATTTGACATTATTTAACAACTTAATTACAATTGAAAATCTATATATGTTCCACCACCCCCCAAAAAGGTAAGATTTAATATCATTCTTGAAACATATTTCCTTTTTAAAATATTTTAGTAACTAAAAAGAAATTAAATATAGCCAGAGCTATGAACCTGTGAGGCCACAAATGGGGGACCTCATCCCAATATAAATTCTTAACTATCACATCATGCCACTATTGGCATGAAATAAGGTGTTTTAAAAAATATGATATTTTTAGTTATTTTTTGAAATTTTGATCATTTTATATTACTATAAATATTTTATTGTATAAAATTATATTTATTTTTTATTTTTTATCATTTTAAAATCAGTTATAAGTGAAAGGAATACCAAACTAATAATAATTGTACATTAAAAAGTAAGATTTAAAATTAAAATGATCCACTTCATTTACTATTTTATAAAAATAAGTAGTTGTTCCTTTACATCCTAATATTTCATTTATTTTATTTCTATTTGTGGATTTAATTCTTAGATATTTGTAGGAAAAAATAAGATCAATAAATATGTATAATAGAAGTAGTGCATATGCAATTTGAAACCAAAAGAACAATGGAAAGAAACGACAATATGTAGTATTTTTACTTATGAAAACTATTTCAAGTAAAAAATCTAACACAATTAAAAATTCATTTTTGTTTAAAATTGTTCTTCAATACATTAATGAATATTTCTTCAAACTATTTCAAGTAAAAAATTAACACAATAAATTTTTTTTTTTGTAAAATTGTTCTCAAATACATTAATGAATATTTCTTCTTTCACCATTGAGTAGGTCTGGATATAAATAAGTGCATCAAAAGTGGTTCTACATGTTTAAAATCATGCAAAAGATAAACATGAGTATCATCACTATTTTTAGTCCCTCGCATTTCATGCACACTAGATAATTTTTCAAATTTTGGTATAGTTAATTGTGAACATATTTCTCAACGTTGTATTCTTAATTTTCATATTTGATATTTTATTTATATTTATTATTTTATCTTTAGTGTTTTTGGTCTTATATGAGAAAGTTGGCATCCCATTTTGAGGTGCCACTGTTGTTCATATTTAATGATTTATGTCCCGACAAGTGGAATTTGGCATCCTACATTGAGGTGACACTCTTGGTCAAGTGTTAGAAGATAGTAGTCATATATCTATCTCAAAAGTATGTCAGGTACAAGTTCTATATCTCTCAAAATATTTGCAGTATTTTATCTCAAAAGCTTCAACTATTTTTAGTCTCTCGCATTTCATGCATGATAGATAATTTTTCAAATTTTGTTATATTTATTGTGAGAATATGTCTCAACTTTGTATTCTTAATTTTCATTTTTGATATTTTATTATATTTATTATTTTACCTTTAATGTTTTTGGTCTTATATGAGAAAGTTGGCATCCCATTTTGAGGTGCCACTATTGTTCATATTTAATGATTTATGTCTTTACAAGTGGAATTTGGCATCCCACATTGAGGTGACACTCTTGGTCAAGTGTTAGAAGATAGTAGTCATATATCTATCTCAAGAGTATGTCATGTACAAATTCTATATCTCTCAAGATATTTGTAGTATTTTATCTCAAAAGCTTCCACACACACATAACTTCATCTTGATCCTTGTCCACAAAGTTATACACTATGATTCACCTTGAACCCAAAATCACAAATAAGATAGAATTATGATGCCTCAAGATGAGGTGAAGGAAAAAACCACACTATTACCTCCCTCTCCACATATTTATATATAAGAATTATAAACTTATAGGGTAAAGGTCTACCAATCAATCCTAATGACAAAAATATTAAATCACAACCACAACTCTTAAGATTTGCCAATTTAAAAAATAAATGAAACTATTAAAATAACTTAATAAAACTAAAATCAAACAAAATACTAAAAAAATATATTTATTATCATTTCATCAAAGATTCAACTTTTAAAAATGGCCATCCTTCAATCATGAGCAGCAAATGGTGGGTATTTACATTGTGATAAAAGGAAGTTTTTCTTTATAGAATGATAGAAAATGATAGACACAAATATTGTTGAAAATCTAATTTACAATAATAAAATAATAAACACTAAATAATAATATTATTAAGTTTATAAGAAATTTTACAATGAATTTTACAAATGCTTATAAAATATTGCATTCTCTTAACTTTTCAAAACTACTTCAAACTACTTATAAAAAACTAACTATTTTAACAATAATATTAAATAATAAATCACAAAATCAATACAACGATTTTAATATAATACTAAACTTTAATATTCTAGCTGGAAGCTCTTATAGCTTGTATTTCAATACAAATAGTGAAGCAAAGTGAAACGTTCTCATCATAGAATTAATCTTTAACTTGAACAATAATATTAAATAATAAACCTAAACCTTAATATTCTAACAGGAAGATCTTGTGGTTCCTGTTTCAGGACAAATAGTGAAGCAAAATGAAACGCTCTCATCACAGGATTAATCTTTTAACTCTTAACAAAGTCGACGTGATATGCTGATTTGTTGGCTAACAAGGGGATTGATAAGAATATTATATCTTTGATACAAAGCATCGATGCCCCGGAATGGGAGGGTCTCAATAATATTAGTGAGATGATAGAAATGCTCATGTTAAATAATTATTTCTATTTTATCCCCATTTGCATGTTGGCGGCAGTGGGTGTCTTGTGCATTATGATTGCTTGGAGTGGCCACCTACTGAATGTTAAAGATTACGTAAGAAGTGAGGCCATGCAGTATCATGCAAAGGGTTAGGTAGGCTTTCATGAGCTGTGAAATGAGGCTCTCTCTGTTTTTGTCAGTTCTACCTGCTACTTTGGTCCCTTTTGGATAGGATTTCTTTGATCTAGATGGGTTTTCTTTGTAATGGTGGAATCAAGTGCTGGGTCCCTTAGGAAAGGTCAAGTCTCAGATTTCTGACTGAAAAAGATCATCTATTGTCTGAAATGTCAGGTTTAAAATCTTTCTGGATCATGAAGGGGTGGTAGATAAGGGTCTCTTTCGATCATGGGCGACTATTCTAGCTCATTTTCATTCAAAACTTATGAGGTTGTAAGCAATGCATATGTGGGACGACTATCCTTTAATGCAACAGGGAATGAGTTTTGGGAGTTGTCTACAAAGGTGCCTCGTGATGGCTCATTTGAACTGGCGTTGGCTAAAGATGTAGTGACTGAGGAGGAGTTTAATATTAATTCTCTTTCTATAAATGGCAAAGAATGGCTGATTTTTCATATATAAGATGGTTTTATTTTTTCTATTGTTTATATTTATACAAACAATAAAGATTGTGATACTATTCTTTATTCAGTTTTGAGAACGCATCTTTGATCGATTTATTAATTAATTGAAAATCATAATATAATAGATTTTTTATTTACAATTAATTAATAAATACGGTCAAAGTTGTATTTTTGAGAATGGATAGACATTTTCAATTGTGATGAAACACATAATTAGACAATGATATTGTTACAAAACCTGACTAGTCAACTGAGGATGATAATGTGGATGTCTTCATAATTCTGTTATGAGAAATACAATGACAAGGCTCGGCTTCATTTTAATGAGTGGAACACTGTTAGACCATTTCTAAGCCTATGGTCACATTTCTACCCATTGTCAAAGACTGTCTAATAATTTTTTATTTTAAATGTTTATTTTTATTTTTTTAATCACATTTATTATGTTTTTTATTTTTATTTTTACCATAAATTATAATTAAAGTTGAAAATTTATAATTTATTTTTATTTTTTATATTTTAAATTAATTTAGAAATTTGTTTTAAATTTAAATATTCTTTTTATTTCTATATTTTTTAACTTTATACAAGAAACTTTGATTAAAATAAATTGACAAAAGGATTGAGAGGAATATTAGAATTTATAATGCAAAATTTGTAAAGAGAAGTTGATTGAAAGATTGGTAAGAAAAACATTATAAAAAAATATAATTGCAAAATCACACTTTAGTTATGTTATTTCATTCAATGTATTAATTTTTATTTTTGTTGCTATCAAAATCAAAATTTAAAATGCAAATTAATTCTTTTTACAAATGTTTCCACATTAATAGAAATATTCTTTTATTTTTTGAAACATGTATATATTGGTACATATATAATTTTTTTTTGAAAAAGTGTATACATTTAAACAACATGAACCAAAAAAAAAAAAATGTTCTTCTTTTAACCCTTCCATGAATGGTTCTTCTTCCCACCCTTCCATGTTAGCATCATAAAAAAAATAGAAAAACGATCAAATAAAGGTTGTGAGAAAATGTCATAGCAACTAGGAACAATTCACTAGAAAATTATGACAATTTTAAAAGTAGGAAATGGACTTTCCAATGTTGTAAAATAAACAAATTTTGTTCAATTGCATGAATTCAATATCATTTGTTGAAGATTAGAAAGAAAGAATATATAATTATTTGCAATAAAATTATGAAAAGAGCAAAATGTGATTTAATTAAGGATTTTATTTTTTATAGCTATTGAAATCTACTAGATCACCAAAAGAATAATTAAGAGCCTCAATTTCATCTTTACACTCATTTAGGGAGGCCACCCCTTTCAACAACTTCTTCTACCTCCATTTATGAATCTCAATTATGGAATGTTGATGTTATTGACTATTAAAATATAGATGCTCATATTAGAAGGTCTTTTTATTGTAGAATTTTATTCAACATAACTAGGTCTTCTTTGTGGAAGGAGGCTATAAATATGATCAACTATGGTCCTAGGGAATATGTGCCTCTAAATTTTGAAAAAAAATTCATTATAATTTTAATGACATATTAAGGAAAAACTAAAAGGTATTAGAAATATTTGGTCATTATAAATATCTTTAATTTAAGATGGTTGGATTGACATTGCATGCAAACTATTAATCCATATTATTATTTCCTTATCTAATGCTATGATGTTTATCAAATCACATGATATTTAAATTCATGTGAAAAATACATAGTATTTGGTAGACCTTTTTCAAAACATAATTGAGCCAGTGGGGAGAAACAATGTTATGAAAATCATAAAGTTAACAATGCTATGTTAGTGTAATTAATTATTTAATTACACTAGCATAAGTTTAACTTAGGTCTTTTATTTAATTAATTAAGTCCTAGGTTGCATTATTAGAAAAAAATTAATAATGGGGTCATTGTACCCTTTCCATGTATTTAGGACATAAGACTCCTTCTAGAATATCATCTAGAATTTATCTCAATCAGTTCATCATTCCATAGGTAGTTAGTTAGGGTTTACATGTTGTCACATGATGTTTAATCAAGACACCTAGCAACATCTTAATGCATCTTTTATCTCAACCTTGCGTATATAATCAAGGCATATGTACATTTGTAATCATATTCTAGATATCAATCATATAATCTCCATTTTCATGCCCTAGTTGCAACACTTTTATGTGGGTGAATTTCTTCTTGGAAAAGGTCCTCTTGAAGGTGCAGCTTCAGGGATATTGTGCAATGTGCATCCATTATTTCAACATGGTATTGGATCCATTCCATTGGAGATTTATCCTAAGATCAAGGATGTTGGGCTATAGAGATTCTTTGTAGGCTTGAATCTTTCCATTGTAGGCTACTTGACTCCACCTAGAGACCAAGCTAATTTCTAGGGTAGATTGAGTTAGATCCAAGCTCTCCATTGTCTTTAGAAGGCCTCAAAACCCTAGGATCACCTATTCATTCATCAAAATCAAATACATCAACCTGGGAGTCATCAGATGTATTTTATGGTTTGCAAAATCACTAGTACGATCTGTACAAATTTGCAATAAAAAAAACTTCCCTATTAGTTGTCCTTTATGGAATTTTTTTTTTAGTTGCAAGCCATTTTTTGTTCAAAAAAAAATTGGGCTCATATTTGGAAAATTTTGTTTTGGGCTATTCTCTATAGTTTTTTGAAAAATACTCTAGAGCGACCTGCAAATATATTATATGGTTGACATATGAGGTTTAATTTTTTAATCCATAGACTATAGTTTTTTCTTCCTCCATCAAATCTATTGACATAAATATTTCATTTTGGAATAATTGGGCTTATTTTATTTTTTAATTTCTTTTAAGCAATATTAAAAACTCTTTAAATATATGTTTGGTCAGTCATTCAAAAATATATTATATAGTCTGCAAAATTTTTTTCTTCATCAATGGTATCTTGTTTCTTTGTAGGGAGGGTACAATTCCCATCACATTGGACAATCCTTAGCCGACTCACCTTTTTTTGGCTGTTCACCGTTGACTTTCTTTCACCGATTTCAGCTCTCATCGACAGGCTCCAAGCCCTGGTCACATTAGAAACCAGGGGGTTTGTTTTTCGAGCGGTGCCTCCTTGCATACAAGTTGCTCTACTGCTATCATCTATGGTGTGTGTTTTTGTTTTAAACTAATAGCCCTCCCCTTGGTCATATTAGTGACTGGGGGCTGATTTTTTTAAGCCCGAATGCTAATATTTTGCACCTATTTACTCTACAACCAAAATTGAGCATTTTTTTCTGAGAGGCATATCTTTGCACCATAGTGTCAAAATTCGACAAATGAGATATTGTTAGGAAGAGGATTCAGCCTACTTTCCAGTGGCGTAATTAGTTTTGCATAATTTTGTTACTATCAAAACTTCAATTCAACTAAAGTAAACCCTTCATTTTGGACTTAAAAGCCAATATCTTCTCAACCATTTATCGAAATTCGGTGATTCCAATGGCATCATGAAGGTATTGCAGAGCTTTTTTCATCAATCCTTTCTTTTTAATCAACATCAGCTCTAGGTACTCTTGCATTGGTTTTTTTTAATTAGGTACATTTTTTAAACTACTTGGATATCTTGAAGATTAGAAGAAGGATTTCTTTGATTTGGGTGGTATCATTTTAGTTGCATATCATCTTTGGAAGTTTCTATTTGCTATTGAAGGTCATTGTATTTGTATTTTTGGTGAAATTTCATAGTACATTATGGGGCTTACATATACTCCTTTGACTATGTTGCACAAGGGAAACTATAAAAATAGCGAGATGGAATCATACAGCATCTCCAATCACTTGAATTATTGCCACATCTGTATGGTATAGTTCCTCATCCAAGTGAAGGTATTCATGAGTTTTCTTGGAGTTGCAACAAATACAATGTCTTAGAGATAATTGAAATGCAAGTTGATTGTGATGTTTTGAATTCTATTGATCATTGTGATTGTCCTCATATCCTTTGGACTAATATTTGGGAGCTATATGGAGATTTTGACACTCCACCACTCCCCAATGATCATGATTCAAAATGTCATTCTTCAGATCATATACCCCATGATGATATTTGTAGTACCCCTCCATTTTTCTTATGATTACTGTTTGCATGTTTTCACACTGTTAGACTTTGGTACTTTGGTTTGGATATTTTGATCGCTGACTTTAGAGCGACAGTGGATTCGTTTTGTGATATGATAAACATTGTATGGTGATAATTAATTTCTGACATGCTTTGTAATAGCGTAGATATTTCCTTCAGATGTTATTGCTATATTTATGTTTATGGTGGATTAACTGTTATTTAATTTGTCAGTTCGATGTGACGTGTATTGGTGTGGAGAACGAAGTTGCATCACTCACTTGCGAGTGCCCTGTGATTTCCGTGATTTTCTCTGCACAGTGTGTTTGTACAATGGATTATATATATATATATATATGTATGTCATTTATTTGGTTGTAGGATTGCAGGTAAATGACACCGACTCCACTTGGTTACTTAGGTCTGAGCGTGTCAAGACTCAACGGAAATGTTGATTGGGAGGTAGTAACATGGTTTATCCTTGTCTAGTCTTTAACCCAGTCACAATATATTGTCATTTTTAGTTTGGAGTCTTTGGTTGTCTTGTAAGTGCCTGATTGGATTAATTGTTTTGAAAGGAAAATTTTGTTAATTTTATGATAGTTTATTATTCTTTAATTTATTGTTGATTTAAATTAATTTTAAATGTTGGAAATAAAGTTTTACATTTTACTTAATTAATTAATTAGTTTGTTTGGTTAAGAAATTTGATCACTGAGATTAAATTTATTTAATTAAATAAATAAATTAATTAAATTAAAGTTATCTTAATTGTGTGAATAGATTTAAATTTTAAATTAATTATTATGTGGGAAATGGTATTTTAATTGTTAAATAAATAAATTAAATAAAGAAAAGGGAAATTGCATTTTTAAAATTTGAATTCTTTAATTCTAAAAATGCATGCAATTTTTGAAAAAGAAGAAAGAAAGACTTACCGGTAAGTTGTTAGAAGATATTTTCTTCTCAACATGTGTGGTAGTTAAATTTATTGTTTCTTGTTGAGGATTCTCTCAGAGGTTATATGGGATTTTGGGAAAACAAAAAAAAACACTTCACGGGAAATGAAAAGAACAGGGTTCTGCTAAAAAAAATTGATTTTGGGAAAATTTGTGATTTCCTTTGTGAATTTTGTTTTGGGTTTGTTGTATATTTCTGGAAGAACTCTTTGGTTGGTATTAGCATCTTTTTGGATTTGGTGTTCTGGAGGGGCTTTGAAGGTTGCACGCTTCAGGCAAGCAAAGCTTCTCTTCTACGGACAATTTTCAAGCTTCAGGAGTACATGTATTTTCCTGTGTATTTTAATTTGTCTACTTTGGAAAAGATTGCCTGTGTAAATGAATTTTTAAATTACCTGTAGAAGAATTTTTTGTTAAAACCCTTGTTCTTCTCGGTAAATTGTTTGCCGGAAATCTTTCTGTAGAAACTTGTTGATATTTGTGAGAATTTCAAGAAAACAAGGATAGAGAAAACAATAGAAGAAATTCAAAAGGGAAACAGATGTATGCTCTATAGATTTGTAAAATAGTATTCCTCTAATAATTGGTGAAAAGAAGCCTTTGAAAGATCTTACTGGAAAAGAATATTTAGGTTATTTGAGTATTTTAAATTATGGAGGAAATTGTTTATTATTAAAATGGAATTGAAAACCCATTGAAGTTGAATTGGAATTTTATGAGGAAATAATTCTATACAATGATAATTTTCTCAATTTCCTGTAGCAAATTTTGTAGAAATTAGTTGCCTATCTGAATGATTTTAATTATTAAATAAAATTACATATATATTAATATATGTATATGTATAATTGAAAGATATATATAAATCAATATATATATATAATCTTTTAGATTAATAAATTTTTCTGAAGAAATTCTTTATTTTCTTGAATTTTCGTACGTGAATACGTTTTTAAGAATCGCCAGAATAAATTTCCAATTTTTTTTAAAAAATAAAATTTAAAATATTGTTTGTGTGAAGGCCCGGGGGCTACCCCCACGGCCGACCCCCACAGGGGAGCCGGCTGTGAGGGCAGTGCCCAGAACTGCCTTCACAGGCAGCGTCGGCGCTGCCTGCACAGCTGCGCCCTCCCATGGAGGGTTCGGTTATGTAGATAGCCGGGCCCTTGCCCTTTTTTATTATAAAATATTAATTTTTTTTAATTTAATTTTAATATATTATATATTACATATATAATATATATTATTAAAATATATGTTATATATTTATTGTAATATATAAGTTTTTAATGTTTGTTTTAAATATGAGGGAATATAATTTTAATTTGGATAATTAAGAATATTTATTTATATATATTTATATATTTAGATAAATATTTAATTATATTGTTTTGATGTGCATTTATTTAAATGAATAGTATGTATACTTATGCAGAATTAGGAAAATAATTTTAGTATTTAAATAAGATTCTCTTTTGACTTAAATGCATGTAATGCATGAGATCAATTATTTTTGAAACAATAAAGTTAAAAGAGAAAATTTGGTATTTATTTTTATGTGAAATTGAGAAAATCAAAATAAGATTAATTGTAACAATTTCTTTAAATTGTTTGAGAAAAGAACTAAAATCAAGTTGTTTTATTTTCATTCTATTTTTAATTGACTTGATTGGATTTAGTAAATCCTAAAAATTAGGTTTTTATTTTGCCTGAATTACTTTAAGTTGTTTTATTTTCTTTTATTGGGAAAATTGGGAATGTTTTAGATGAACAAGTCTTCCAGATTAGTTTGTATAATAAGGTTGTTGTTATTGTTGAAATACAATCCTTGAGTTGACTAGGGTAGTGCACATGTTATAGTATGGTGTTTTGACACCTAGATTTATGAACAAAGATTTAATGACTGTTGTGTGTCATTTGGTATTATATGTTGTATTTTGGTGCACTTTGTTTACCTTAGTCAGGGAAACTTAGATTCCTTTGTTATTTTTAGGGGAGTGGCTCTGTGTGAGGGCCAGTACACAAAGTGATACCTGGGTAACTCATGTAGAGTTAGTAAGTCAGTGAAAACTAAATCAACATATTGGGTATTCTAAAATATTTAACTGGATTAATTGTGCCTCACTCATGGACTTAAGAGCTAGTTCAGTCTTGAGAATGAGTCGAGAAGGCCTGGAATGGCAAATTGATATCTTGTTACTTTAAAAGATATTCGATTCCGCAATAGTTTGCATATGGGGCCGGGTTTCATAAGAGGTTACTAGGGTAACCCAAGTTGGGGGCTGGAACTTAGGAAGAAACACCAGGGTAACCTATGCAACATTGTGATGATACTCCACCTAAAATAATAGTTTACCTTGTGAGCTTAGTATGTATGATTATCCCAAATCTGGAAGCAATGTAACCGTCAGTTAAGTATGTACTTGTGTCTAGGGTTAGTAGATTATGTCTAGGGAACCTTATTACTATCTCCTAGCATGGGGGTGGACCTACGGGTACGACATGGTTGGGTGGAACGTGCACCTTACTCTGTTGGGTCCCCAGTTTATGATCGTGGCAATGAGAGCTTCATGGATGGAGAGCTCGTATTTGGATATATATGTACTTCCTTTATTGCATCATTGGAAATCTTGCATTTGTAACATCCCTCAATTGTTTATGAGGTGAACATTTGAAATATGTAATTGTAATCTATTATTTGATCTACCTCATCTGAAGAATGAATATTGTAATATCATTTCAAATGCAATGTAAGAATCTTATTTGTACTTTATACTATCATGAATGGAATTCAAATGTTATGCAATATATATTTACTTTTAAGTTTATGTTAATTAAATATATGCTATGCTAAATACTAAAGTCGTCTATGGATTCTCAAGTAGTGTTACATCGCGTAACTTAGAGAATGTATGCAACTAATTAAGTAAATATTATTACTTTAAAAAAAAAATTAATTCACTTTCGTAGACAATTGCAACATTCCTTAGGTTACAAGACGGGGCATTACAATATTGCTATTCAAGAGCTTACAAATTTACAATGTCTTGAGTCTTCAGATGAGGATTTCAAGGGTTCTACATATGCTTCTTTTCCATCAGAGACTATTGGTATCATTTCACATTTAGTGATTCCTTGTCTAGACTCATTGATTGATGCTTCCATCATCTCCATTCATCAGGACACGTTCAATTTTCCAAACTTGGCATCACAAGATGGTTTTGTTTTAGAGATTATTGACTTGGATACTTCTATAGGTTTAGAGGACATTCTTGAGGGGATATCTCTCCTCTATTCATATTCTACTTTGGAGAGTTTTCTTGTGTCTCCATATTCCTTTAGTTGGACCTTGATTAGGGATCCCGATCTTGGTGAGCCCATCTTGGAGACACTTGTTTTCTCTTCAAAGATTTAATGTATGAGACTTCTTCCCTCTCATTCCATTTAGGAGTTGAAGTTTCTTTAGCATCTACCAGTGGATTTGCTTCCTCCTAACAGGAGACATGTGGTTTGGACACCTTTGTTGCTTCAAACTTCTTTTAGTGATTTTTAGGACACTTCATTCAGGGGGGAATCTAGTCTCCATCTATTCCTTCAATAGAAGGATCATTGTATTGCATTCTTTGGATCTTGTTCAACATTAGTTTCTACATTGTCTTGGTTTGTCCCTTTCTTCATTGATTGAGCATGCACCTGAGTTGATTGTGGCATCTTCATCTTCCTTGGGCATGGAGACACATGAGCAGTTTTTAGAGACATCATCATCCACATTCATCCTACCTTCCTTCAATTCATATCTAGAGTGGGAAGCATTCCTACATTTCTACATGGTTTAGTTTCTTTCGAAAGGGAGACAAGTTGTTTGTCGACACTAGATCATGTTTTGTCTTAAAAAAATTACCATTTTTGTAGGTGATCACATGTTTTGGGGGGCTATATAGTCTCTCTATTTCCATCCTATGGGGGGCTATTGATTGTATTATATTCATGTATGAATGGTGTGCTTGGGGGGTATTTGGGAGTCCTCCATCCTTCCCATCCTTTCTCACTTTTCTGCATTTCATCTCCTTTTTGGAGAGGGGTTTTCTTCCCACTAGGTTTTCCCCTTTTCTTTGTTTGTGGGAGATTAGTTTCATTTTCATTCTCATTTGTAAATGGGTACCTAAAATGGCCATCATGTAGTCAGGATCCATCATCATTGCATTTTTCATATCCTCCCTATGTTGCACTTATGGGGGGGGTGTTAGTGTAATTAATTATTTAATTACACTAGATTAGTTTTAACTTAGGTCTTTTATTTAATTATTTAAGTCCTAGGTTGCATTATTAGAAAATAATTAATAATGGGGTCATTACCCTTTCCATGTATTTAGGAGATAAGATTCTTTCTAGAATACCATCTAGAACTTATCTCAATTAGTTCATCATTCCCTAGGTAGTTAGTTAAGGTTTACATGTTACATGATGTTTAATCAAGACACATGGCAACATATTAATGCATCTTGTATCTTAGCCTTGCCTAGATATAATTAGGGAATATGCACATTTGTAGTCATATTCTAGATATCAATCAAATAATATCCATTTGTATGCCCTAGTTGCAACACTTTTTGTATGGGTGAATTTCTTCTTGGAAAAGGTCCTCTTTAAGGCTGCAGCTTAAGGGACATTGTGCATCCATTATTTCAACATGCTATAAATAACATATTAGTTGGAGGGAAGATTGAAGGTGAATATCCAAACACTTTTTACACTGTATGTAGTTCATTGCATGAACTTGTTAAATATATTCACAATAGAATTAATTTGATTAGTGAGAAAGTTGCAAATACCAAAAATACATTTTTTTTGCAAATCTGTATGTTGCAAGTCTTCTACAGATTCAAATATATTTTTTAAAACTACTCATATGTGTAAATACACATTTTTTTACTTTTTATCATGGTTAATTGAATTGTGAATATAGATAAATCACTAAGAAAAATGGTGGTGTCTACTCAGTGGGAGAGATGGAGGATGGACCAAGTAGTGGTACCCTAGTATGCATCCAAAATTATTATCTCATTAATCGTAATGGATCATTTTCATTCTAGAAACAAAAACTTGACCTTGAATATTTTCTTGGCACATTTTTTAAGTCTTTTATATTTTTGACAATAATAAACCATGAATAGGAGACGTGTCTATGAAATGATATCATATGGGGGAGAGACTACAAGATATATTTACTATTGAGATAACATAATTTGGTAAAAAAATGAGATATTGTTTGGTAATATAGTTTTAAAAAGTGGAAGATACTTCATATTCCTCTTCATTATGTTGGGTTTCTAATTAATCTAAAATGGAAAAAAATTACAAAAAATAGGCATCACATCATGACATGAGTCCTCTACTTATATCTAAAATCTTATAAAAAAAATATTATCATTTTATTGTGGTTAGGGTGGTCAAACAGACACCTACTTATTTTTTCCCTAAAATTTAAGTACTACTACATTGAAATTTCAAATTTTCACCAAATAGATTTTTTTCTTTTTAAATAAGCCTAGAAGTTTAAAAACTACATTCAATTTTCTACATATTTTATTCTTACATATTTTTGAAATAATATAGATAACTTATTCAAATTTTTACGTCAAGTTTCCTAACTCTGATTTTTTTGAATTTTTTGCCACTTAAGGGCCTATTATTTCCTTGATGATCCTGCACATACCCAATTTGAAAGAATTATAGAATAAATAAACCTACTAAAAGATACTATGTTGATAAAATTTAGATATTTAATCACATAATAGTTTAATTACAAATTTATTTTACTATTATTTTTAATTTTTTAAATGTTAATAGCAATTTACTTTTTCTTACATAATCAAATCTCTAATGTCTCTAGATATAAACACAATTGTAGTATGTATGTCATCACAATAGATTAAAGTTAGCAAATAGATAGAAATATTGTGTGTGTACATTCAAATCTTTAGCTTTTATCAAGTGAGATTCCATTGATTACAAATTATAGCCTCATAAAATGACAAATGGTTCAATAGATATGAAAATATAAACTACCAACAAATGTATTTAAAAAATATAGAGATATATGCTCAATTGAAATTGGAATGGACAAAGATAAAAATAAAAATAAAAAAAAATTCTTTAATATCAAAAAGAGATGCTAAAAAATTGACTAAGATTTGATAATACCTTTCAATATTATATATAGGTTTTATTGACAAAAATTATAATAATTTTATTTTTTTTTGTTGAATTGAGATATATTTTAAATTATTTTAAAGTGATAGAATATTCTTGATTTTTTTATTATATATATTTTTTCACAGTTTTAATTTGTGTGCATCTTTATTTATGTGAAATAAAATTTTATAATAAATTATTTTTTTTGAAAATATATATGTATATAAAATTCATTTCTTACAAGCAACATCTAAATAACTCATTTCTCATAGTATTGTGGTTTTTGTTTCTTGTTTATGATAACATAGCTTCAAAATCAAATTGTCAAAAACAAAAAATGTACTTTTTGATTTATCATAACCATTATAAAATTTAAAATCTATTTTTCTCATGAAAGGATCCTTTAATGAATATATAGTACATCTTACAATAAAAATGAATGTGTTATACTAAAAGACATATAACTATAAAGTTTAGAGTGTGTAAACATATTAACAAAAAATATTAAAAATTGACATATAAAATAATAAAAATTAAAACACAATCAACATATAATTAATTTTTTAAAACTATTTTTTTAATTTTTGGTAAAAGTAGAGGCCTAAATATTAAAACTATTTAAAACTATTAAATAAACAAAATAAAATACTTCTTCTCCAATGGGATGATAGGGTGATTAAAAAACCTTACCCCTTCAGGTATGAAATCATGTGGTCCCTTCACCCGGACTTTAAATTTCTAATTGAGGAATGTTGGAACCTACCTTGTGTTGGCACCCCGATGTTTAGGCTAACACATAAATTAAAACGAACTAGGGAAAAGGTTAAAGGATGGAACAAATACAGTTTTGAGAACATCTTTACTACTAAGAGGGACCTAAATTTGAAAATTAAGGAAGTCCAAAATCAAATGGAGGTAGGAAATTGTAATGATGAGATCTACACCAAAGAAAGGGAGCTTAGAGCCCAATGGCACAAAATAATTAAGGAGGAAATTTTCTGGAAATAGAAATCAAGGATTTAGTGGCTTAAGGAAAGAGATAGGAACACTAAGTTTTTTCACCAATCTACTATGAAGCATAGAGGATGAAACAGGATCAGATCTCTTACCACCTCTAAGGGCATCAAACTTGAAGGGGAAGAAGAAATAGAAAATGAGGTTGTTTCCTTCGTTTCAAATTATCTGAAGCTTTCAAGGGTTGACAATCTGGAATTGGGGGAGTTCATGCAGGTTATACCTAATGTTATCATGAAGGAAGACCTGAAAGAATTAACTAAGATTGTCACTATGAAAAAAGTGAAGGAGGTTGTTTTCTCTTTCAGAGATTTCAAAGCTCCTAGACCTAATGGTTTCCCTCCTAGCTTCTTCCAAGTCTATTGGGAGATAGTGTCTATGAACCTATTTAATGTTGTTAAAGACTTTTTTAGATCGAGAAGAATCTTGAATCATATGAATACCACCTTTTTGGTCCTTGTTCCTAAGACCAATGAAGCCGCTTCAATGAATTATTATAGACCAATAAGTCTATGTAACACAACTTATAATATTTACTCCAAAATCATTATCAACAGGTTGAAACTGGTCTTAAGAAAACTAATTGTTATTAATCAAAAGGGTTTTGTTCAAGGTAGACAAATTTTGGATGCAACAATCTACACTTATGAAATCCTGCACTCTATGGATTACAGTAAAAGGCCAAGTATGGTACATTGAAATTAGACATCTCCAAAGCCTATAATAGGGTTTCCTAGAATTTTTTATTTGTTGTTTTGGAAAAAATTGTCTTCACTGGTAAATTTCTCAATTTGATAAAAGCTTGTGTCACTACCCCGAAGTAATCGGTTTTGGTTAATGGTATTACCCATGGCCTTTTATCACCTGGTAGGGGGCTGAGATAGGGAGACCCCTTATCTCCCTATCCTTTTGTCATTGTGGCAGAGGCTCTTAGCTGTAACATACAAAAACCACTTAATAATAAGTCTTTGAAAGGTTTTTGTATTGCTTCTTCTTTAACCTCGACCTCACATCAACAATTTGTTGATGATACCATTCTTATGGGGGAGGCTTTAGTGGTTGAAGCCAAACAGTGGAAAACTATTATGGATAAATATGCTAAAATGTCAGGATAGTGTATAAATTACCAAAAAAGAAAAAATTATTTCTTTAATACTAGCATGCCTGTGAAAAATAAAGTGATAAGGATTTAGGGGTGTTAGGAAGTGGAGTTACCTACTAATTACCTGGGCCTACCTCTTTTCTGTCGAAATTCAAACAACAACTATTGGAACTATATAGTGGAGAAAGTCCCAAAAAAATTGGCTAGTTAGAAAGGAAAATTCTTGAGCTTGGCAAGAAAAAATAAGATTTTAAAGGCTTCTCTTTAGAACATTCTAGTCTATTATCTTTCAATGTTTAATATACCGACATATATTGCTGAGAGAATTGAAACAATTTAAAGAATATTTTTATGGTCAAGAATGGAGGAAAGGAAAATAATGACACTCATCAAATGGGATATGGTGTGTGCCTCAAAGAAAGAAGGAGGGATGGGAATCAAAAGATTAAAATTGTTCAACAAGGCTCTGGAGGCGAAAATGGGTTGGTCTCTCCTGGAAAATGAAAAATATTGGGCTACAATCCTAAGGGAAAAGTATCTTAAAAATAAGGACACTAATTGTTTTCTAAGGAAGAAGGAGATTCCGCATGGGTTTGTGTTTTGGAATAATATTCTTAAAACTAGAGGAGTTTTGACTAGAGTTGTAAAAATGAGGATTGGTAATGAGCTAAATACTAATTTTTAGGAAGACCCCTGGTCCACACCGACCCCACTGTCAGTCTCTGGAGATCTCCAACAAATCAGAATGAGACTAAAAAGAGACATTAGAAAAAAAGTTTCTAATTATCTAGTGTGGGAAGGATTGCAACCTAGGTGGAAAAGCTTCAAAGACTACCTAAATAATGTTGTTCTTAGGGGAAGCAAACAAAAAAATTGGGATGCAGCTATTGACATGCTTATGAAGCAAATAGAAAATCTTGACTTCCTCTCAATAAATAGAAAGGATGAATGGATCTGGACAGAAAATGATACTGGTTCTCGATTAAATTAGCCTATGAATCCATGATGCAACAAACTCAGGTTTTAGGATCTTTTGATTGGCTCAAGTTCTGGAGGAAGAATCTAATCCTAAAAACTAACTACTTCTGGTGGATGGTTATACATGGAAAGATCCTCACTATAAATAACCTAAAGAAAAGAGCTTGGTACCTTGTCAATAGATGTGTAGTCTTTGTAATGAAGATGAAGAAACTATTATGCATCTATTTTTTCAATGTTCTTATGCCCTTTCCATGTATTTAGGAGATAAGATTCCTTCTAGAATATCATCTAGAACTTATCTCAATCAGTTCATCATTCCCTAGGTAGTTAGTTAGGGTTTACATGTTGTCACATGATGTTTAATCAAGACACATGACAACATCTTAATGCATCTTGTATCTCAACCTTTCCTATATAATTAAGCCATATGTACATTTGTAATCATATTCTAGATATCAATCATATAATCTCCATTTGCATGCCCTAGTTGCAACACTTTTATGTGGGTGAATTTCTTCTTGGAAAAGGTCCTCTTGAAGGTTGTAGCTTCAGGGACATTGTGCAATGTGCATCCGTTATTTCAACATGGTATCAGATCCATTCCATTGAAGATTCATCCTATGATCAAGGAAGTTGGGCTATAGAGATTCTTTGCAGGCTTGAAGGTTTCCATTGTAGGCTACTTGACTCCACCCAGAGACCAAGATGATTTATGGGGTATATTGAGTTAGATCCAAGCTCTCCATTGTCTTCAAAAGGCCTCAAAACCCTAGGATCACCCATTCATTCATCAAAATCAGATACATCAACTTGGGAGTCATCAGATGTATTTTATGGTTTTCAAAATCACTAGTACAATCTGTACAAATTTGCAATAAAAAAACCTCCCTATTAGTTGTCCTCTGTGGAATTATTTTAGTTGTAGACCATTTTTTGTTTAAAAAAAAATCGGGCTCATAGTTGGCAAAAACAAAATTTGGGCTATTCTCTATAGTTTTTTGAAAAATACTCCAGAGTGACCCACAAATATATTATATGGTTGGCATATGAGGTTTAATTTTTTAATCCACAGACTATAGTTTATTTTTCCTCCATCGAATCCTTCGACATAAATATTTCATTTTGCAATAATTGGGCTTATTTTATTTTTTAATTGCTTTTAAGCAATATTAATAAATCTTTAAATATATGTTTGGTTAGTCATTCAAAAATATATTATATAGTTTGCAGAGATTTTTTCTTCATCAGTGGTATCTTGTTTCTCTATAGGGAGGGTACAACGCCCGTCACATTGGACCATCCTTCACTGACTCACCTTTCTTTGGCTATTCACCATTGAATTTCTTTCACCGGCTTCGACTCTCGCTAACAGGCTCCAAGCCCCGATCACATTAGAAGCCAGGGGGTTTGTTTTTCGAGCGGTGCCTCCTTGCATACAAGCCGCTCTGCTACTGTCATCTATGGCATGTGTTTTTGTTTTAAATTGACAACCCTCCCCTTGGTCATATTAGCAACCGGGGGCTAATTTTTTTTAAGCCTGAGGGCTAATTTTTTTGCACCTATTTACTCTACAACCAAAATTGAGCATTTTTTTCTGAGAGGCATATCTTTGCACCATAGTGTCAAAATTCGACAAACGAGATATCGTCAAGAAGAGGATTCAACCTACTTTCCAATGGTGTAATTAGTTTTGCATAATTTTGTTACTATCAAAACTTTAATTCAACTAAAGTAAACCCTTCATTTTGGACTTAAAAGCAAATATCTTCTCAACCATTTATCAAAATTCAGTGATTCCAATGACATTAGGAAGGTATTGCAAAGCTTTTTTCATCAATCCTTTCCTTTTGATTAGCTTCAGCTCGAGGTACTCTTGCATTAGGTTTTTTTAATTAGGTGCATTTTTTAAACTACTTGGATATCTTGAATATTAGAAGAAGGATTTCTTTGATTTGGGTGGTATCATTTCAGTTGCATATCATCTTTGGAAGTTTCTATTTGCTATTGAAGGTCATTGTATTTGTATTTTTTGTGAAATTTCAAAGTACATTATGGGGCTTACATATACTCCTTCTTTGACTATATTGCACAAGGGAAACTATAAAAAATGTGGAGATGGGATAATACACCATCTCCAATCACTTGAATTATTGCCACATCTGTATGGTATAGTTCCTCATCCAAGTGAAGGTATTCATGAGTTTTCTTGGAGTTGCAGCAAAAACACTATCTTAGAGATCATTGAAATGCAAGTTGATTGTGATGTTTTGAATTCTATTGATCATTGTTATTGTCCTCATATCCTTTAGACTAATATTTGGGAGCTATATGGATATTTTGACACTCCACCATTCCCCAATGATCATGATTCAAAATGTCATTCTTCAGATCATATACCCCATGATGATATTGCTATTCAAGAGCTTATAGATTTGGAATGTCTTGAGTCTTCAAATGAGAATGTCAAGGGTTCTACATATGCTTCTTCTCCATCAGAGAATATTGGTATCCTTTCACATTCAGTGATTCCTTGTCTAGACTCATTGATTGTGGCTTCCATCATCTCCATTCATCAAGACACATTCAATTTTCCAGACTTGACATCACAAGATGGTTTTGTTTTAGGGATTACTGACTTGGCTACTTCTACAGGTTTGGAGGACATTCTTGAGGGGATATCTCTCCTCTATTTAGATTCTACTTTGGAGAGTTTTCTTGTGTCTCCATATTCCTTTAGTTGGACCTTGATTAGGGATCCTGATCTTGGTGAGCCCATCTTGGAGACACTTGTTTTCTCTTCAAAGATTTAATATATGAGACTTCTTCCCTCTCATTCCATTCAAGAGTTGAAGTTTCTTTAGCATCTACCAGTGAATTTTCTTCCTCCTAACATGAGACATGTGGTTTGGACACCTTTGTTGCTTCAAACTTCTTTTAGTGATTTTGAGGACACTTCATTCAGGGGGGAAATCTAGTCTCCATCTATTCCTTCAATAGAAGGATCATTGCATTGCATTCTTTGGATCTTGCTCAACATTAGTTTCAACATTGTCTGGTTTGCCACTTTCTTCATTGATTGAGCATGTACCTGAGTTGATTGTGGCATCTTCATCTTCCTTGGGCATGGAGACACATGAGCAGTTTTTAGAGACATCATCATCCACATTCATCCTACCTTCCTTCAATTCCTATCTGGAGTCGGAAGCATTCCTACATTTCTACATGGTTTTGTTTCTTTTGAAAGGGAGACAAGTTGTTTGTCAACATTGGATCATGTTTTGTCTTAAAAAACTTACCCATTTTCCAGGTGATCACATGTTCTAGAAGGCTATATAGTCTCCCTATTTCCATCCTATGGGGGGGCTATTTATTTTATTGTATTCATGTGATGAATGGTGTGCTTGGGGGGTATTTGGGAGTCCTCCATCCTTCCCATCCTTTCTCACTTTTCTGCATTTCATCTCCTTTTTGGAGAGGGGTTTTCTTCCCACTAGGTTTTCCCCTTTTCTCCATTTGTGGGAGATTAGTTTCATTTTCATTCTCATTTGTAAATGGGTACCTAAAATGGCCATCATGTAGCTAGGACCCATCATCATTAGATAATCATTGCATTTTTCATATCCTCCCTAAGTTGCACTTATGGGGGGGTGTTAGTGTAATTAATTATTTAATTACACTAGCTTAATTTTAACTTAGGTCTTTTATTTAATTAATTAAGTCCTAGGTTGCATTATTAGAAAATCATTAATAATGGGGTCATTACCCTTTCCATGTATTTAGGAGATAATATTCCTTCTAGAATACCATCTAGAACTTATCTCAATTAGTTCATCATTCCCTAGGTAGTTAGTTAGGGTTTACATGTTACATGATGTTTAATCAAGACACATGGTAACATTTTAATGCATCTTGTATCTCAACCTTGCCTAGATATAATTAGGGCATATGCACATTTGTAGTCATATTCTAGATATCAATCAAATAATCTCCATTTGTATGCCCTATTTGCAACACTTTATGTGTGGGTGAATTTCTTCTTGGAAAAGGTCCTCTTGAAGGCTACAACTTTAGGGACATTGTGCATCCATTATTTCAAAAAGCTATAAATAACATATTAGTTGGAGGGAAGATTGAAGGTGAATATCCAAAAACTTTTTACACTGTATGTAGTTCATTGCATGAACTTGTTAAATATAGATTCACAATAGAATTAATTTGATTAGTGAGAAAGTTGCAAATACCAAAAATACATTTTTTTTGCAAATCAGTATGTTGCGAGTCTTCTATAGATTCAAATATATTTTTTAAAACTACTCATATGCGTAAATACACAATTTTTTATTTTTATCATGGTTAATTGAATTGTGAATATAGATAAATCACTAAGAAAAATGGTTGTGTCTACTCATTGAGAGATATGGAGGATGAACCAAGTAGTGGTACCCTAGTATGCACCCAAAATTGTTATCTCATTAATTGTAATGGACCATTTTCATTCTAGAAACAAAAACTTGACCTTTGAATATTTTCTTGGCACATTTTTTAAGTCTTTTATCTTTTTGACAATAATAAACCATGAATGGGAGACATGTTTGTGAAATGATATCATATGAGGGAGAGACTACAAGATATATTTACTATTGAGATAACATAATTTGGTAAAAAAATGAGATAATGTTTGGTAATATAGTTTTAAAAAGTGGAAGATACTTCATATTCCTCTTGATTATGTTGGGTTTCTAATTAATCCAAAATGGTTTCACAAAAAATCATGGTTGGATGATGTGGGTTTAATGGAATGGAAAACCAATATGAATAGAGTTCATCCAAATAGAAAATACCATGCTGAAATCAAGGAAGAGATATTAAAATATATTGGTGGAGTAGATAAATTTTCTTATAAATATGTTCTATTTAATTGATTTAATTTTGAGCCAATAATAGTTTGAAAGAATTATAGAATAAATACACCTACTAAAAGATACTATGTTGACAGAATTTAGATATTTAATCACATAATAGTTGAATTACAAATTTATTTTACTATTAATTTTAATTTTTTAAATGTTAATATCAATTTACTTTTTCGTACATAATCAAATCTCTAATGTCTCTAGATATAAACACAATTGTAGTACGTATGTCATCACAATAGATTAAAGTTAGCAAATATATAGAAATATTGTGTATGTACATTCAAATCTTTAGCTTTTATCGAGATTCCATTGATTACAAATTATAGCCTCATAAAATGACAAATAGTATAGAGATATATGCTCAACTGAAATTGGAATGGACAAAGATAAAAAAAAAATCCTTTAATATAAAAAAGAGATGCTAAAAATTTGACTAAGATTTGATAATACCTTTCAATATTATATATAGGTTTTATTGCAAAAAATAATAATAATTTTATTTTGTTTTGTTGAATTTAGATATATTTTAAATTATTTTAAAGTGATAGAATATTCTTGATTTTTTTATTATATTTTTTATTTCACAGTTTTAATTTGTGTGCATCTTTATTTATGTGAAATAAATTTTTATAATAAATTAAAACTTTTGAAAATGTATATGTATATAAAATTCATTTCTTATAAGAAAAATCTAAATAACTCATTTCTCATAGTATTGTGGTTTTTGTTTCTTGTTTATGATAACATAGCTTCAAAATCAAATTGTCAAAAACAAAAAATGTACTTTTCAATTTATCATAACCATTATAAAATTTAAAATTTATTTTTCTCATGAAAGGATCCTAATGAATATATAGTAATGTATCTTACAATAAAAATTAATGTGTTATACTAAAAGACATATAACTATAAAGTTTAGAGCTTGTAAACATATTAAAAATTGACATATTAAATAATAAAAATTAAAACACAATCAACATATAATTAATTTTTTAAAACTATTTTTAAATTTTTTTGGTAAAAGTAGAGGCCTAAATATTAAAACTATTTAAAACTATCAAATAAACAAAATAAAATACTTCTTCTGCAATGGGATGATAGGGTGATTGAAAAACCTTACCCCTTCAGGTATGAAATCATGTGGTCCCTTCACTCGGACTTTAAATCTCTAATTGAGGAATGATGGAACCTACCTTGTGTTGGCACCCTGATGTTTAGGCTAACACAAAATTAAAAAGAATTAAGGAAAAGGTTAAAGGATGGAACAAATACACTTTTGAGAACATCTTTACTACTAAGAGGGACCTAAATTTGAAAATTAAGGAAGTCCAAAATCAAATGGAGGTAGTAAATTGTAATGATGAGATCTATGTAAAAGAAAGGGAGCTTAGAGCCCAATGGCACAAAATAAGTAAGGAGGAAATTTTCTGTAAATAGAAATCAAGGATTCAGTGGCTTAAGGAAGGGGATATGAACACTAATTTTTTTCACCAATCTACTATGAAGCATAGAGGAAGAAACAAGATTAGATATCTTACCACCTATAATGGAATCAAACTTGAAGGGGAAGAAGAAATAGCAAATGAGGTTGTTTCCTTCATTTCAAATTATCTGAAGCTTTCAAGGGTCGACAATCTAGAATTGGGGGAGTTCATGCATGTTATACCTAATGTTATCATGAAGAAAGACCTAAAAGAATTAACTAAGATTGTCACTATGAAATAGGTGAAGGAGCTTGTTTTCTCTTTTAGAGCTTTCAAAACTCCTAGACCTGATGGTTTCCCTCCCAACTTCTTCCAAGTCTACTAGGAGGTAGTGTCTACGAACCTCTTTAATGTTGTTAAAGACTTTTTTGGATCGAGAAGACTCTTGAATCGGATGAATACCACCTTTTTAGTCCTTGTTCCTAAGACCAATGAAGCTGCTTGAATGAATGATTATAGACCAATAAGTCTATGTAACACAAATTATAAGTTTTACTCCAAAATCATTGTCAGCAGACCTTGAAACTGGTCTTAGGAAAACTGATTGTTATTAATCAAAAGGGTTTTGTTCAGGGTAGACAAATTCTGGATGTAGTAATCTACACTCATGAAATCCTGCACTCTATGGATTATAGTAAAAAGCCAAGTATGGTATTGAAATTAGACATCTCCAAAGCCTATAATAGGGTTTCTTGGAATTTTTTATTTGTTGTTTAGGAAAACTTTGGCTTCACTGGTAAATTCCTCAATTTGATAAAAGCTTGTGTCACTACCCCAAAGTACTCAGTTTTGGTTAATGGTATTGCCCATGGATTTTTCTCACCTGGTAGGGGGCTAAGACAGGGAGACCCCTTATCTCCATATCTTTTTGTCATTGTGGCAGAGGCTCTTGGTTGCAACATATAGAAACAACTTAATAATAAGTCTCTGAAAGTTTTTTGTGTTGCTTCTTTAACCCCAACCTCACATCAACATTTTTTTGATGATGCCATTCTTATGGGGGAGGCTTCAATGGTTGAAGCCAAATAGTGGAAAACTATTATGGATAAATATGCTGAAATGTCAGGATAGTGTATAAATTACCAAAAAAGAAAAAAATATTTCTTTAATACTAGCCTTCCTGTGAAAAATAAAGTGATAAGGATTTATGGGTGTCAGGAAGTGGAGTTACCTACTACTTACCTAGGCCTACCTCTTTTCTATCGAAATTCGAACAACTATTGGAACTATATAGTGGACAAAGTCTAGAAAAAACTGGCTAGTTGGAAAGGAAAATTGTTGAGCTTGGCAAGAAAAAATTATCTTTTAAAGGCTTCTCTATAGAACATTCCAGTATATTATCTTTCAATGTTTAATATACCAACATATATTGCTAAGAGAATTGAAACAATTTAAAGAATATTTTTATGTTCAGGAGTGGAGGAAAGGAAAAGAATGACACTCATCAAATGGGATATGGTGTGTGCCTCAAAGAAAGGAGGGTTGGGAATCAAAAGATTAAAATTGTTCAACAAGGCTCTAGTGGCAAAAATGGGTTGGTCTCTCCTGGAAAATGAAAAATATTGGGCTACAATCCTAAGGGAAAAGTATCTTAAAAATAAGGACGCTAGCTGTTTTCTAAGGAAGAAGGAGCTTCTGCATGGGTCTATGTTTTGGAATAATCTTCTTAAAACTAGAGGAGTTCTAACTAGAGTTGTAAAAATGAGGATTGGTAATGAGCTAATTACTAATTTTTGCGAAGACCCCTGGTCCACACCGACCCCACTGTCGGCCTCTAGATATCTCCAACAAATCAGAATGAGACTAAAAAGAGACATTAGAAAAAAAGTTTCTAATTATCTAGTGTGGGAAGGATTGAAACCCAGGTGGAAAAGCTTCAAAGACTATCTAAATAATGTTGTTATCAGGGGAAGCAAACAATAGAATTGGGATGCAGCTATTGACCTGCTTATGAAACAAATAGGAAATCTTGACCTCTTCTCAAGAAATAGAAATGATGAATGGATCTGGACAAAAAATACTACTGGTAGGCTCTCGGTTAAATCAACCTACGACTCCATGATGCAAAAAACTCAAGTTTTAGGATCTTTTGATTGGCTCAATGTCTGGAGGAAGAATCTAATCCTAAAAATTAACTACTTTTGGTGGATGGTTATACATGGAAAGATCCTCACTATAGATAACCTAAAGAAAAGAGGCTGGTACCTTGTCAATAGATATAGTCTTTGTAATGAAGATGAGGAAACTATCATGCATCTATGTTTTCAATGTTCTTATTCCCAAGAAGTATGGGGTTTTTCCTCAATATTTTGAAGATGGATTGGGTTCCAGCCAATGTCCAAATGTTTGTGGAAGGATGGAGCTTTTTTCCTTATTCCCACAATATAATTAGTGATCTGTGGGGACATATTCCCCCATTTTTGGCTTGGGGCTTGTGGAACGAGAGAAATAATAGGGTGTTTAGGGATACTATAAGGACTAGTAAGGAGCTATGTTTAATTGTTAAAAGAAAAATTTAGGAAAATGTCAAAAGTTGCATGAAAATTAGGCTAAGAAAAAGAAAACACAACAAGAGCTAAGCATAAAACAACAATGGGAGCTTTCCCATGACTTAAATAATGTAAATTGGCTAAAATAGCTTATTAAAAGGAGTACTATCTAGATCCCCCCAGATCCAAGATGGGTGAAAGGTAACTTTGATGGTTGCTCAAAGGGGAATCCTAGACGGGCTGTGACTGGTGGAGTAATAAGGGATGATAAGGGTGCCTATCTATCTAGATACAACAAAGGCTTAGGAACTACAACAAACAACTTCGTTGAGGCATCTGTTGTTTGGATAGGAGTTAGACTTCTCAAAGAGAAGGGGTACAATAAGGTAATTATAGAAGGAGACTCAAAGCTAATAATAGATTGTCTCAACAACATGGTGAATATTCCTTGGGAAATTAAAGATTTGTTGGAATATTGCAAAAGTATGTTGCAAGAGATTCAATGTGTTAAAATTTTCCACTCCTTGAGGGAAGGTAATAAGGTGGCGAATGCGATGGCCAACCTTGGTGTAAATCAAGAAATTTTAATAAATTGGGACTTCTCTAATCTACCTAATCAAATTAAAGAAGTCTTAGTGACATACAAACATAGAGAAAAATACTCAAGTAAGGGATTATTAGGATGGGAATTTTAATTGTTAATAAGAGTGTTGGGGTGAGAAGGCTTACGAGGATGTGGACCTCGCGGATGCAAGATGGAAAGTTGACTGGATGTCGATAGAGGCATGTTGTAAAATGATTGCCAAGTCCCGATAAATGGAAAAGCCAAAGATGGAAAGGATGACTGAACGAAAAAAATTTGTACCTTGACATGAAAGATTTAATTAGGGATATAAATCACATGAGGAAAAATATTAAGCATAATCTTCGATGTGATAGATGGACTTGCGTTTGTAACAATAAAAAAATGAATAAAATAAGTGTAATCATTACTAGAAGGGGAGGCAGAGCTATCACTAGCAATAATGATGATAGGAAAAAAGGTGATAATCGAGGAGTGAGCTACTCTATGCATCATATAAAAAACATTAAGTCAACTATATTTCAAATGAACAGTCACAAAATCACCATTAGAACTGAGAGTGTGGAATTACCTGTTGCTAGTGTTGAGGATGTCGAAGGTAATAGAACTAATTTCCTTCTCATTCCTAAAAATTTCCATAGCCTAGATAGCACAATGGGAGACCCAAGGAAGTGTATCAAACCTCACAAGTATGATTAGCTCTGCAACAATGAGGAGCTCTGGGGTCTATTTGAGCAAGCGGGTTTCACTCCGTATTTCACTGCAATGGAGGATTACAACAAAAAGCTCAGCTACAAGTTTGCTAACACATGGATAGATGGTGAAGTTAATCTAGGCAAGCTCTAGTTTAAGGTGTATGTGAAGTTGATTGTGCAAGCGATGGGTCTACCTTATGAAGGAATGAAGGTTGCTAAGGTTAGCAACAGTAAGTATCAGGACTATTTTGAGAAGTTTTTTGAAGGTAAAGAAAAAACTGAAAGATTTCAGAAAGATTACTCTAGGACTAAAATGTCACCTCCATATCATAATGTATGAATATTTTACCCTCGAGGGGCACTACCAATCTATCCATGGATACCACTTTCCCATTCTCAACCACATAAGACATTAGGAAAAAATCAATCTACCTTTCTTTTTATTTTCTTCCCTAAGCCAGAGTCTTACACATGGGGCCAATCCACCATTACACTAGGGCCTCATACTTGAGCCATATGCAAATTTGTGTTATCTAAGACCCCATAGAAAAACCCTATTTCCAATTTTATTAAAGACCCAAAACCCTAAAGCTCAGTGAAAATCGAGCTTCTTGAAGACCATCCCCACCCACACCTAAAAAATCCAGTAAGAAATCCTAGAGCCCTGATACTGCTATGTGGAAGGACTTTCTTATGATTACTCTTGAGAAAAGAAAGGACGTTTTGATGGAGTTGGGGACTAAAAAGAGGAGGAAATTGATTTTATGCGAACTTGGGGAAGAGGTGGACACAATTACCATACCTGATGATAACAAGATGGAAGGATCAAACCTTGGTGTAAGGAGGTCAAAGTGACTAGCTATGGTGGCGTTGAAGGGATAGGAAAGTAAAAAAAATTCACACAGCCTTGAGGAGAAAAGTGCCCACAGTTTGCAAGATAGTGTGGAAAAGAAAGAAGAAGAAGATAATGACTCCTCAATTGAAGAGATTCTTGATAGTTTGGGTGCTGACTTGGCTGAGGAGGAGGACTTGAAAGAAGAAAGTGAGGATGGTAATGGCAATGAAGAAAAGGTGGAGGAGTTGCATCATGAGATGGCTCAGGAGGAGGAGGAAAGAAATGTTATAGAAAATCAAGAGAAGGAAGGAAAAATAGGCAAAGAGGAATACAAGGCCGAGGATGACAAGAATGAAAGGATTAAAATACTAGAGGAGAGGATGAAATTCTTGGAAACAAGGATACATGAGAAGGTGGCGGACAACAAACTTCAAGCCCTAAAAAATGTGGCGACGAGTATAATTGAGAAAAGACTGCAGGTTCTAGAGAAAGGAATGCAAGAACAATGAAATGACAATAGAATTCAAACCTTGGAAGAAGTGGTAAAGAGTGTGTGCTTGGTGGTCGATGCTATCATGAAGAAGGTTGTTATGGCTATTGTTTCTAGCATGGGAAAAGTAAAAAAGTAGCAAAAGAAAAAAGCAGCAGGTGATGGCACAAATTTGGCAGGAAAGATGGAGTTGAAGGAAATAGTGAATGACATTATTGAAGACCTGATGAATGCATGGGATTTGATCGAGGAAGCATAACATGGTTGCTTTGATGTGTTGTTTTTTCTTTTTTTTTCTGATGGTGATATTTATTGGGTTTTCTAGGACTGTTATTATTGTAATGGTCGTTGGTGCTGGAACTTAAATATCTGTAATGTTGTTTATATTTTAAGTAGGGACTCTATGATAGATGTTAATAAGTATTGTAGATGGATAGGGAAGGATGCTACTAATGTTAGGTTATGGTATTTTGATTCCTATGATAGAAATACTATGTTTAATCGTATGGGTATTGGTTAAGCATTTTGTTTGTGGGAGGGGGGAAGTTTGGTGGGCTTCCTATTTTTGTTGTTTCTTACCACCTATTGTTCTTATCATGTTGTACTAATTTTTTCAGGTCAAGGCCCTCTCCCTACTTAACAAATCAAAAACAAAATAAAATAAAATAACTCTTAACTAAATAAAATAATACAAATTTTAATTAAATAAAATAAAATAAATCATTTAATATGTATGAACATATTTAGATAGATATTAACAATAATATTTATATAGAAAAATAAAATAATTAAGTCAATTTATTTATTTATTTATTTTTTTTAAAACTTGATTTTTTTATTTTGATCTAGACAAATTGTAATCATGGGGAATTGTTCTCTTTATATTAATCATATATAATAAAAAATCATTGGTATCAAAGTTTGATTTAGCAGGCCACAAAAATGGGGGAGGATACAAAATCCTTATTGAACTATCACAAGAAAAACTAACAAAATTCTAAGTTGTAACAAAAAATTCCTATATTAGTTATTCATATTTGTAAACACCTATATATTGTGACTAATATCAATGGTTATTAGGCCAAGAGACACCCTCCATGACCACAATCTACATGGCTTGCTTCAAAAATTCACACCTTTGGTTGCCTTCTTCTTTCACCTTGCCTCATTTTAGAGTTTGTTGGAGCCATTAAATGGACAACCCTTCATATTGGAATTCTCCTCCATCATGTTCCATAAGTCTATTGGTAATGGTAGACTAATCCCATAACAAGCTACCACCAACATGTCATCTAGGGCACCAAGGAATCGTATTTTGAAGAGAGAGGAAACCATTACCCTAATCATCTCCTTAGCCACCCCAAAATCCAACAATATCACCACAAACAAAGAGGATATGTCTATTTTACTCAAAACCTATGATCAACCTCCAAGAATTTGTCCCTTAACACCCACTAAATGACAAATACGAGAAGGAAACTATGATTTTTAAAAATAAACTTCAATCTCAACACAATAACGTTCCCTAGGAACGAATTTTTTTAAACCAAACAAAATCCTTATAGACATATCCATGATTGAGAGCCAAATAACTACAAAGAATGGGAAATGTTGTTGGTACAAATAGAGTATTTTACCTAAATATTTCATTAATAGATCATATTTACATGTTAATTCCACTTAGGTCCTAAGAATATTTCTATAAATATTGGTGTCACCTAGATCTTATCTTATCTTTTTGGTATTTAATACTTGAGTCCTAGGTCATTTAATAATAAGTTGATTTAGTTGTCACAAGTTATAATATTGAGAAACATGTAATAATCTCGTCTAACCCTATCTTTTACCTTATCTATATAAGCAAGACTATTGTATACTTTGTATCATATCTCATATATGTTTTTGAAAGAGGAAAAAATGAGTTTTACAGGGACCCGAAACCACAAAGTTTACATACAAAAGATAAGATCATCAAAGACACCATTAACAGAAAGGTTGTAAAGAAAACAAAAAAATGAAAAAGCCACAGCCACCAAAAAAGCCAACAAGGGCCACAAAAAAGACCCAAAAAGACCAGACAAAATGCCAGCAGCAACTAAACTTGGGACTTTAATGTTTCTATAGTCTCAGCTTCCAAGTCGTTCATTTCCTGAACCCCCCTCTTTAAGATCTGGACCATCTAGGTAGTAGGAGGCGCTTTCCTATTAAGGTTGACATGGGTCCTTTTTGATATACCTTGGTCCTCGTTCTTGTTTTTATCCTTGTCCTCTTCCAGATCAACAACCAACAAGCCCTGTTGTGACTTTTCCAACTTTTCAAACATTGCATTAATGATAATGGCATTGTGCCTAGCCATTTTATGGTTTTGTTCCACAACAGTTTTCATCTTATTTTTTATTTTAACAATTTCAACTTCCAGAGTCTTATACTTGTCCTCAATGTCATCTTCTCCCATTCTAGTATTGTTCTTTTTCCATTTTCCTTCTTCATTGCTAAGAGCGGACAACTTTAATTCCAATTCTTCCAACTTGCTATTTAGAACCCTATTTCTATGATTAAGATCATTAATTTCTTGATAGGCCCATTTCAATACCCTGAAAATGTCACCAATGCCACTTCTAGTAGAGGCAAGAATATCTCTAGACTGAACCTAGTCTAAAATGAGGTTAACATCATCCAGATTGGGGGACCTAGGAAGTCTAGTACCATCATCTCTGAAAGAGGTGGGAGGGGTAGACACAGAGTTTCTGCTAGCTTCAGAGTTCTCAGTTTTGTCCTCCAAAGAGTCTACAGAGTAGGAAACCAACCTATTGGTAGGGGAGCCCTTGAGAGCAGGATTATTTAAGGGAACCAGACAGTTGGGGTAGATCTCAGGGTTAGCTTTAGTAAGCTGGGTTTACTTACCAGAAAGAACAGGGGACGGGTGGGCTTCAACAATTCTCTCTTGGTTAGGATAATTCTCTGAACCACCACTGTTCATTTCATAGTCCTCAGACGCCATGGAGGCAACCGGTTTGGATAAAGCTGACAAGCTTTGATAGTGTTCATATATTAACCTAATAAGACCAGGATGAAGAATAGGGTATCTCCTGAGATTTTTCTTGTGGTTCTCAAGGCTATTGCTCAATGAACAGGATAGATAATGAGGTAGAGAAATCCGTACCTTATGGTGGAAGTGGTTAAGGATAGAAAAATGATGACCATAAACTCTGGTGAATCTCCCGTCCAAGGTAATATAGACTCCATTATGACACGAAGCACCTATCTCCACAATGCCTTGATGGTGTCTATTTCAAAATAGCTATTGGAAATTTTGACCAACTTCATTTTCTCCTTTTCTTTCTTAGGGAATTTGATTACCACCTCATCTGAAAACCTTTTGTCGTGATAAAACTTCACACCCTCAGTGGACATTCCATTCACCTCTCCCATAATTTTCTCATCCAGTTTCACCTTTCTCCCAAAGAGGATTATTTCTCCATTGTTCCAGTTCTTCTCAAAATAGTCTATAGCCATAGTATCGAGCCCATGAATTTTTTCTAGAAATGGAACCAAACCACCTCTCACAACCTGTTTCCAGACCTTAGCATTCCTCATGTGCACCTTGTATATTTTTGGCTCAACTCTTTTCCTGTTCCCCCCATTTTTGTTTGCACCTCACTGTAGACTCTACTAGTGCCGAAAACCTATTGTAATTTTACACAACCATTCCAATGAACCCACAAAATGTGCCGCTTTTTCTTCCCAGCTAAGTAATATGACATTGCCCCATCAAATCTCTTGATTTCAATGTACTTAGCCCTTTTCCCTTTCATCATTAAATATATTTGCCTCTTTCCCATGCGTAACATCATAATCTAATAAGGCCCTAACTTTAGCTCTCAAATCCCTAAAATTATGCCACGTGTTCAATCCTTACCTCTTTACCCCCTCATTTGCAAAGTAATCTGCCACACTATTAGGTTCCCTATAGACGTGTGAAACTTTAACTTTATTGAACTTGTCTAGAATAGATTTTTCTTCATCAATCCAATTCTTTATAGACCAGGAGGGGGGGTCCTACCTAGGAGATAGTCAATGATGTTTTTAGAGTCCCCTTCAAGCCATAAGTATTTTCACTGATACATTTTGAACCATTTTTTGACGACAGCTCGTCGGAATTCTGACAAGCTGTCGTCGAAAAATGTTTCAAAATTTATCAGTGTTTATATTCAAATTATGAGCTCCTATAGCCTCCGCCACATGGTTGGTTTGATGACCTAGGGAAATGGCCACAACCACCATAAAGTTACCATTTGAGTCCCTTAACACACTTCCACTTCTAGCCATCCCTGAATTTCCCTTCGCAATGCCATCAAAGTTGGCCTTAGACTAGCCATTTGGAGGAAAGGTCCAACACACACCCTCCCTACTTTTCTTAGCTGGCTTGGATGCCATAGAAACATCCATTTTAATATTCCAATCCTTTGCCATCATTAGATGATAGGGTGTACACACCACAACTTTAAGGTTAAGAGATTTTTGGGGAATAACATTAAAGTTTTCCTTTATAAGCCTTTTTTTTTTTTCAAAAATATTAGTCTCTGACATCTTCTTATCCTTGAAAAGTCTATTATTACATTTTTTCCACTCCCCAAAAAATAAAATGGAAAATAAAATCCCATAACCTTTGAATGAAGGGATTTTGAGATGGAGCTTTCCATTGTGAAAAGAAATCTTCAATGGATAGGGGAAACACCCAAGAGATATTCCAGAGGGCTAATAATTTTCCCCAGATTATAGAAACAAATGGGCAGTGGAGAAACAAGTGGTTAGTTGACTCCCCCTCGAAGTTGCAAAGGTAACATCTGTTGGTGATTTGAAATCCCCGTTTACAAAGATTATCCACCGTAAGCACCTTATTTTGAAGAAAAATCCAGAAGATGTTGACTTTAGGAGTCAAGTGTTTAATCCACGCTTTAGACCAGAAGGGAGGGGGAGCTTGAGAAAGGGACAAAAAAGAGACAACCGAAGAAACAGAGTAGTTACCAGAAGGTTTGTCCATCCAAAAAATATTATCATCCAATTGAATCTGTCCCAAATGACAGTCCTTAAGGAAGATTGAAGTTGAGCCAACTCCTGACTAACCACACACAAATCCACCCAGTCTCCTTCATACCAATAATCTTTGACTAGATCCACAAAAGCTGCTTTGCATAACTTAGTCCCTCTATTGCATCTTTCAATTTTGATGAGGGGCTCCTTAAAAAATCCATCTTTCCTCCTAGAATCTGGCTTGATTGTCGCTTCTAATGTGCCATCCTATCCCCGATTCCAAGATCTTTCTACCAGCAATCATATCATTCTAGCAAGTTGAACCATAAGGTAGAATAGGAGAATCCATTAACGCTTTGAGGGACACATAGTTGGTCATATATTTACTTCTTAAAATATCTTTCCATTCTCCAATAGACGAGAAGGATCTCCATATTTGTTTGGCTAGAAGAGTCTTATTAATCATTCTGATTTTTCTAAGACCTAAACCCCCTAAGGTTTTCAGTCTGCAAACCAAATCCCACCCTATAAGAGGCATCCTCTTTCTCTCCTCCACACCAGACCAAAGGAATATATTTTTTATCTTTTCAATGGCCTCAGTATATTTAGCAAGAATTTTGAAAAGGATTAAAGCATAAACTGGGAGATTCTGAAGAGAAGCTTTGAGAAGTTGAATCTTTCTAGCTTGGCTCAAAAGATCTCCATTCCATGTATGCAGATTAAATAAATTTAACTAACAACAAGGATCATTGCAATGATACATATATGATTGCCATTTACATATCAATGAGTTTCCATAAATTCAATCAAGTTTTCAATTACATGACTAACTCTCAATCAGTACATCTATTTCAATGTTACATAAAATTTTTCTTTCCAATACATCTATTTCAATGTTACAATACTGAATTACAAAAAAAATTACAAGTGGGCTTTTCAAGCCATTCCAAATAATACATGAATACATTTATAACATTTAAATCTCTGAACCTCAACCGCCGTGACACCACTGGTCTTCTTGCAAGATGGGGCCAAGAGTGTGATTAAGGCACCTTCTCTGCCCAACCATGAAGTACAATACTTCCCCGGGTTTCTTCCTAACTCAAAGAAATCCCTAGCCCTGCACGAGGAGCCTAGCAACCTGAAACAACAATGCAGGAGGGAACTCTCGATGCAAGCCTGATGCCTATATGCATTCCTAACATGAGAATCACATATTTCTTGCAAACAGGAGGTGGCAGAGACCTATATTCATTTAGTTCTAGGCTTTTAATTCCATCTATTTCAATGGTGCAAGTGCTTGGCCAAGCATAAATAAAATAAATGATAGTTTTAGAAAAGGTAAAACTACCGTCTCTGTGGGTCCACCTTTGGCATCCTATCCCGAAAGTTTCTCAAAATACTATAAATATTGCATTTTCCATCTAATTTCACATTTTATTTTCACACATTTCTAATTTCAAAGAAATTTCATCATTTTCCAAGGTTTTCTTAAAGTTTGTCAAAATAGCTTTCATGCATGCACTCAATAAATAAAATTTCCTTGTACAATTTCAAGTGAGTTTTCCATGCAAAATAAATACAGTTCCAATTCTATAATTTTCTAAATTAGTTTTGATCACAGTAAATATTTTTAATAGTTTCAGCAAAAAGAAAACCACTCTTATCAGAAAATTTTCTAATTTTGAATGTGTTTTCAATAACCTACATTTGCTAAAAAGATTCATTTTCAGCTTTTAACATAGCCTTATGAGTATTCCGCTAAGTTAGAAAAGAAAAATAGTGACTCACACATGGTATTAATATTCAGAGTAATAACAGTTTATGGAAAGAAAAACAAAGTAAATTTCCAGATTTGCACCAAAAACACAAGTTTGCTAGTGTCCACAGTTATTTGTGTGATTTTAATCTGTTTTCTTTCTAGTTTCAATCTTGTGGATATTAAAGCTCTCCATACAGATTTGTATATCTATTTGTTGTAAATGAATATATATATATAGATACATTTACAATATTTATTTATATATATACAGAGTCATAATAGACTTAAATCTGAATATACATATTGAGCTTGAATACAATACTGTGTTTTGATGTTTATAAACAATGACAGGAAGTTGTGTTTTCTGTAGATAACAATGAAATTTAAGTTAGGTATAAATATTTGTATGTAAATCTATGTGTATATATCTATACATATATATATATTTATATATAAATATATATTATCTGTGTATTCCTGCTAACAGAGAGAACATTTTCTGTGGTAAAATAAACAAAGTATACAAATGCCAGAACATGCTTATATGCATATATGCATTTATGTATGTGTATGTGTATGTGTATATATATATATATATTTAAAAATTTATATCCAATCGTAAATTTCTGCGAACAAATTAAAGAACTTAGGGTTCGCAATTTTTGAAAAGTAAAAGAGATACATGAAATTTAATGATTCGTAGTTCCTAAGTGAGTTTGGGCCAACACCTTCCCATAGGGAGGGGCGCTAGCTGTGAGGAGGCAACACCTCCTCCACAGGCCTTGACTTGTGGAGGGCGTTGCCCTCTCACAACGCCGCCCATCCTCTATGGGCAGGCTGGGGTGTAGAATCCCCCAAACAAATAAATTCAGTTTAAAAGAAAATCAATGCCTAGTTTTAAATTCATACAATTTCTATGAAATTTGAGATTGATACGAGGTTTTGACAATATATATATATATGCACAATAATATATGTGTGTATATAAATATATATATGTATGTATGTATGTATATATATGTATATTTATGTACAAAATCACAGTTCAAAGATTGAAAAACAAACTCAAGAATCACAGTAAATAAAGAAGAGAAAGATAAACCCCAATTCTGAAAGAAGTATAATTGTGCAAATACTTTCAATGCACTCAAAGGAATGAGATATATTTTCTCAGATTTTCACAGCTTTTGCATACAATTCAAACACTTTGCGTTCAATTTCTTCAGAAGTATTTGCGTATTTCAAGAAGAAATGTGGGTAAAGAGTAGAGAACCTAAAAATTACACTTCCAGCTAGAAAATCTCTTCAAAACACTTCCTTCCTTTTCCCCTGTTCAATCTAGTTTTCGTGAGCACACTTCTCCTCTTTCCTTCTTTCTAGTTGTTTTTCCAGCTCTTTATTTTCCAACTATCCTCCAAAGAACAATTCTCAACTCACAATTTTTAAAAATTCAGCATCTTCTTGACAGCCATTAAAGCAAAGATTGCAAAGCTTATTTTCAAGAAAGTTTTTCAAGAACCGTTACCTTCTCGGGAACTCACTTCCCTATTTAAAATTGTTTTTTCCATTTACAATTTGCTACCCTAATCTTGAAATGTATTTTAAAATTAATAATTATTTTCAGTTTAATTGCATGTTAATCCCTTTTTGAAAATATTTACTCAACAATAAAAATAAACATCTTATAACTAATGATTAACTGATTGACTCAAAGTTTAACACAAAATAAAAGAAGAATAGCATGCATAATCATTTAAATCAAGAATATATAATTAACTTTTAATTAAAGCTTAATCCTTTATTTTACCATGCTTTCACTACATCATTTATTTAATTTACTAATTATTATTTAATTTGCAAATAATTTTAAAACAAAAACACCAAAATTGACATTCCTAAATGCAATCTATATGATACTAAATGCGTGTGTGTAATCAAGAGGTCTTCCTGCTTTGTCCTATCAAGAAGCTAATCACCTCCCCTTAATCACACCCTTCGTCTTCGACTTCCTACAACTCAAGTGCACTCAGGCACACAACAATAATTGAATTAGTATCATATTAAAATATAAATAAAGCATTGCATTACATTAATTAAAATGCTTCTACTCTATTTTGCTTCTTTTTGAAAATAAAACGCATTCAATACTTTCCAAATTATCATAATTTAAATAAACACTTTCATTTATCTCCATGCCAAAAAATCATCATATTAATCATTACTCTACCAGGCACAACAGAACATTTAACAAATCCACACAAAGCCAAAAGTAACCTGCATCAGGATTGAGATGTGATAGAACACCAAAAGGAATCTGGAGGTTTAAGATATAGCGGTACTAGTCCAAGATAAGTAGAGGGTAAGGATTCCACTCTGCAACCAAGGATTCTTGCAATCTTGACCTGTCTATGCTTAGGGGTATTGAAGAAAAAAAGGGAGCTCTTCTGTTTATTGACCATCTGCCCAGTCACCTTCTCATACACGTCCAAAGTTTTTTTCAAAATATCAGCCTCATTCACCGTAGATCTTTCCATCACCATAGTGTCATCAACAAACTGTTGGTGAGAACAAATAAAATTAGTAGATAAAGGACTAAGACTAGCAAGATACCTTTGTTCAATCAAAATTTTAAGATTCCTTCCCAGGCTCTCAGCCATAATTGTGAATAGAATATGAGAGATGGAATCACCCTGTCTTAGGCCTCTTGAATTTTGAAAGAATCTGGAAGGAGACCCACTCACAATAATAGAGGTGGAGACCGTATTAACCAATTGATTCACCAACTAAATGACTCTGCTACTAAAACCAAACACATTAAGAATTTTAAATAAAAACTCCCAGTCAACACAGTCATGTAAGCTTTGGATATATCCAGCTTAAGAAGAAACCCTTCAGTTTTAGATTCCACAAGTGAATGGATATTCTCATGGATAGTGACTATAGAGTCTAAGATTTTCCTTCCTGGTACAAAACCATTCTATTGAGGGGAAATCAACGAAGGAAGAATAGTAAGGATCCTTGAAGTCAAAACCTTTGATATGATTTTATAGAAAGAGTTGCAAAGACTAATGGGTCTAAACACCTCAAACTCCATAGCCCCAGGTTTCTTGGGAATAAGGACCAAAAAAGTAGCATTTAATTCCTTAAGAAGCCTTTTGGACCCAAAGAATTCCTTAACAACATTCACAACATCTTTTTCAACAATTTCCCAAAACCATTGAAAAAAGAACATATGAAACCCATCAGGGCCAGGGGCCTTATTTCCTTCAAAAGAAAAGACATCTTTCATGATTTCCTCCTTAGAGGGAATGGAAAGAAGCTTTTCATTATCTTCCCTCCCAACAACCTTAGGGATAGCCTCTAACAGAAAATCTTGGTCATTATGATTGATTTCCCCATTCGCCAAAAGAAGGTTGTTAAAGAAGAGGACAACTTGCTTTTTGATGTCTTCGTCTTCCTCAAATCTCATACCATTAACTTCTATGTTAGAAATTCTATTGGTAGCCCTATGTTTTGAGGCAGACAAATGGAAGTACCTAGTGTTTCTATCTCTAGCTGAGAGCCACAACACCCTAGATCTTTGCCTCCAGAACTCCTCCTCTTTAGCTATTATATCGTGCAGTTTCACCAGCAACTCATTTTCTTTAGCCTTATTATTTTCAATGTAGCATTCCCTTTGAATTTTGTCCTGGATCTCCGCAAGCTCCATTTGAAGTTCAGATTTAATGCCAAAGATGTTTCCAAAGGACTCTTTTTTCCAGCTTCTTAATTTGTGTTTAACTTCTCTCAGTTTTTTAGCAATTCTGAACATAGCAGTACCCGAAACATCATTATTCCACCATTTCTTGATTTCATCAAAAATAAGGGGGTGGGACAGCCACATTCTTTCAAATCTAAAGGGAGAGTTTTTCTTCACCTTTATAGGGTCCACCACAAAACTTATGGGAAAGTGATTTGACCCCACTCTAGAAAGAGCTTTAAGAGAACAAAAGTAGTTTATAAGCCACTGATGAGAAATTAAAGTTCTATCTAACCTTACTTGAATCAGTTCCTTACTGATTCTTCTATTCAACCATGTCTACTAGGATCCTTGCAAATCCAAATCAATCAATGCCTTATTGTTGATGAAGTCAAAAAGATTAGATTTACTCTCCTGATTCACCTAAGATCCTCCAAATTTCTCTTCATTCAAAAGGGGTGTGTTAAATTCACCCATTACAACCCAGTGGTCATTATCAAAGATCCTACGGAAAGCAGAGAGCTCCTTTCCCATTGGGAGCATAGATATTCGACTGAATCCAACTAAAATTGTCTCTGATATGTGTGAATTTAGTAGCCACATAATTAGTGCTCTCCAACAAAGGTTCCCCTTTAATAAGGTTATGGTTCCAAAAAGTTGCAATTCCTCCTGACGCACCATCTAAACTATTTCCTTGGATTCCACAATTCTGAAACATTTTAATCTTCTCCACCTTCTCTTTGGACATTTTAGTTTGTTGGATGAGGAGAATATTAGGTTTATGATCCCTAACAAAATTGTGCAAAACATCCCTCTTATGAAGGCTATTAAGCCCTCTAATATTCCAAGACATAATCTTTATATCTTACTAGGGGATTGGAGAATCTTCAGAATGGTCTTTTGATCACCATCCGCTATGCCCTGAAATATTTCATGCTCTCTCTGCCATTTACCTGTCCTTCTGCCTTGGCTTAGCTTAGTAGCACCACAATCTGCCTTTGCTCTTGTCCTGGTAACAACTCCACAAGTAGAGTATTCTAATGTTTGCTTCTCTCCTTTTTCTTCGAATGAGAGAAGAATTCTTCCTAATTAGTATCTTCTTGGCTCTCCAACTCTCTGCCAAATTCCCATTCCTTATCATACATTCTTCTTTGCTCCCAAGGGAGAGTATCCATCTAGCCATTCTTGAGCTTGTTCAAATTGTCACTCGAGAGTTCAGTGTTCTGGTTCAGATTCTCAAAGGTGCCCTTGACAAAATCTGGAGTTGTTTTTTCCCCGAGTTTAAGAGGGCCACTCAAAGGGGAACATTCTATAGAAGTAGTAGTTAGGATAGGAATGCCAATATCCAGAGATAGACCCTGAATAGGAATATCCTCCAGTCCAAGATACCCATTATCTTTTCCTTCTGATAAAATATTAAGAGTGGAAGAAACAAAGTCCTCATCCCTTTTACCATCCCCCGCATTCTCCAAGATTTCTTCTCCATCTTCCTTTGGACCAGAATTACTTCCTGCCCCTATTTTTTTGTTCTTCTGCACATTAGGATCCTTGGGTTCCATTTCGCCATTGATACCAGTGGTATTCCTCAAAGCTTCAAGTTTCCTACCAGACAGGTCTCATTAAGGGTATTAGTATTGCTTGTTTTCCCTTCCCCATTAGAATTATTTCTCCAGACAATCTTAGGGTTAGACTGGTTGTTTTCTTTGTCTTTGCTAGCATTTAATGGGCATTTCTTAGCTCAATGCCCCATTTTTCTGCACTTAAAGCAAGCAAAGGGAATGGACTCAAACTCTATAGTTTGCGTCCCAGTTCCCAACTTTGACTGTATATCTATTGAAGAAGGGAGGTCAGAATTTTGTGAAACTCCCACATAGATTCGAGCAAACACCAATTTCTTTCTAGTTGCTGTCATAGGGTCAATAGATAGAAGCTCTCCAAAAGAACTAGCAATTCCATTGAATATGTCCTCATTCCCATATTCTAGAGGGAGACCCGGGAGTCTAGCCCAAACTGGAATGTTCTCAAAAATGGAGTTAGAGAGATCCAAACGAGAGGTCCACTTTTTAAGGGCCAGGGAATATTTTCCTATGACCCAAGGTCCACCACTCCTCACAACCAATATATCCACCTTGCAAGTGAACTCAAAGGAAAATAATCCTCTAGGTAGAGCAGCCACTGTTACCTTCCCATTGATTCTCCACTTATTTTTGACAAACTCCCTAACCACCTCAATATTTGGTCTAGAGCCCATAAACTTACCAAGAAGAACTTTTTCCATCAAAGCAATATTATGATCAATAATCGGATCAGGCACAGATATGGAAAACTTATGGGCTTGTTGATTTTTAAGCTTGTTGATGCAAATATGACCTCACCATTGAGTTCAGGGAGTTGAAGAAATTCAGTTTTTCCTTTCATTTTGTCTAAATTGGACTTATGAGGCCAAATCTACAAAGGTTTGAAGTGGAGACCTGTGGTTGCTAGATCTAGGAGGTAGCTAATATCCTAAAGCATTTTAGGAAAAAATAGACCTTTCCATCACATCTAGAAGGCCCAAAAACCCTAAGATTGATTGTCAAATCATCAAAATCATAGACTTTTACCCTAGGCCCTCAAAGGATTTTTGGTTGTACTATCACTATCTTGTCTATGCAGTATGGATCCGTAAAAATCTGTAGTCTATAGGTGTCAATATAGTCACAGGTGGTTGGTAGAATAATTGACATATATTCATTTGGCATATTTGGAATACAATATTTAAAATTCTTCCATCATCATACTTGTCACATCTGGTTGGTACATTGCTATGAGATTCATTTAAAATTGATAATTGTTTATTTAATAACCTATGCATTATTGTTACAACCAATGGTTTTATCCCTAGTTGTGTGCCATGTTTCACCCAATGTTTAAGGATTAGCATGACCTAGGACTAAGTCACTAGTGGTGTGTGGATCCACCATCTCCGTTTGATCACCTCACTGCCTGCTTAATTTTTTAACTCTTTTTTTCCATCTACAATCAAGCACCAGCCCCCAGGGGGTCAAAGTTTTGTCCCTAAGGCCCTAATTGTCTAATTTTTTTCCAAGAGCCGGGTATGTGCAGGATCATCATGGAAAAAATAGGCCCTTAAGTGGCAAAAAATTCAAAAAAATCAGAGTTCGGAAACTTGACGTAAAAATTTGAATAAGTTATCTATATTATTTGAAAAATATGTAAGAATAGAATCTATAGAAAATTAAATGTAGTTTCTAAAATACTAGGTTTATTTTTATTTTTCTTAAATCTATTTGGTGAAAATTTGAAATTTCAATGCAATAGTACTTACATTTTAGGAAAAAAATAAGAAGTAGGTGTCTGTCTGACCACCCTAACCACAATAAAATGATAACATTTTTTTATAATATTTTATATATAAGTAGAGGACTCATGTCTCGGTGTGATGCATATTTTTTTGTAAATTTTTTCCAAGTAAATAATTAATTATGATTTTTTTATTGCAACTTTTAAAAAATATAAAAACTCGTATGTCTGACCACCTTAACTTGGTCAAAACTTCATGAAATTCAATTCTTTTTTTTTAAATCTTATAGTAAGTGAAGCATAGAATGTGACGCATGTTTTGGATTCAAAAAATGTGATATTGTTTGAAAGCTATAGATTTTTTTCAATCAACCTATCAATTAGGACTTTAGTCGTAATTCAAATAGAAAATGAATAATAATTATTTATTAAATTCAAAGTAAAGCATAATTTATATTGGTGGAAAGCTAAGAATCTCCTTTAAAAACCCTTTTCATTTCATCAATTCTGGGTGATAAAAAAGTCATCAGCCACATACCCTACAAATACCTATCATATTGCCACTTTTTGGCCCATCATGATCCTGCACATACCCAGCCATAACTTTTTTTCAAAATATCAAAAAAGTTCAATCAAAATATTGAAAAAATGTTGGTTCTTAGTACTTCACAATGGTGTAGGTATATTTCCCAGATTCTGCTACAGCTAAATTTTATTGTAGACTGAAGTGGATTTTCCCTTTTTGACCTTTGAGCTCATAATTTTTTTCTAGATTATCTATTTTTCATAATTCCAATAGAAATTGAAAGGTATTTAGGAGCTCTATCATTCAGTCCATGCACTTTTTCCAAATTTAGTCCAGATATATTTTCAGTTATGATTCAAATTTGGGAGGTATCAATTAGTTTATTTTAGATATTTATTTATTTTTCTCTCTTAGCACTTGTTGATCCAATGGTTGAACCAAGGTTTTAGGTTCTAACTCCTCATACTTATTACACATGAAAGGTGAGAATGCATAGATTACTATGGTCTAGGGGTTTTTGGTGTACCTTTAGTGACCATCAACTTAATTTTTCTAGGGAATAAGAAATATTTTCTCACAAGAACAAATATGTTGAGGCTATGGGATTTATTGCTACACATAGTTTTGATAGTTTTTTCTTCCATATTGAGGAGTGTACTACTCCCAAGTAGGTATGGGATAAGTACAATGATTTATTTGGTTTATTTAGTGAGCTCCATGCTATGCAATTAGAGGAAAAACTGGCATCACTTTCCACTGATACTTTTCCTACCATCAAAGACTATTTGGAAAAATTTAAACTATTAAGGTCTCAATTGGTTGGTTGTGGTAAAGATAAAATTGATAAGGAATGTAGATTCTTATTTTTTTCTAAGTTGAAAGGTCTTTTTGCATACTTATCTACTTCATTTCAATCTACAGTGGATGAATTAGTTGTTTCATTTGCCATGTATTCATTTTAGATATTTTGTGATAGGTTGACTAGGGAACAAACATAACTTTCTTAACTTAATGTACACTAAGAATTAGGCATTGTTAGCAACATCACTTAAGGGTAAAGAAAAAAAGAAGTCTAAACCTAAGATGAAATCTAGTGATACTCCCACCTCTTCTAATGAGGATAAATCTAAGAAGGAGAAACCTAAGTGTGGATATTGTAATAAACTTGGGCATGGTGAACATCAATGTTATAAGAAATAATTAGAAGAGATGAAGCAAATTCTTTAAGAGCATAATATTACATTTCCTTTTTCGTCTTCTAGTTCACCCTCTTCTTCTTCGCAACCTTCATCTTCTATGCACACAAGTTTTGTAGGTCTTGTTAAAGGAGATCATAAGATGAAATTTCATTCTCTTGTTGTAACACATGTTTATGATTCTACAAGATGGATTCTTGACTTTGGGGCTTCATATCATATGGCAAGATCACTAGACAGGTTCTCATCCTTGAAGCATACTTCAATCATGAAGATCTTGATGGCTAATGGTGTCTATTTGGATGTTTTTGGTGAAGGAGTTGTTGATGTTCCTAATGGTAGTTTTCATAATGTTTAAGTTGCACTTTTGATATTTGCAACAATATTCTTTCCATTTATCAAATAACATAGAGTGATAAGTCCATTGAGTCTACTCTAGATTAAGTCTCCATTTGTGATTTGCATAGCAAAAAAATGTTGCAATGGGTGGATTCTCCTAGAACTAGTGTGGACCATATTGGTTTTGTGAAACTCACTATATTCATCAACCCTTTGATGATGTTCCATCATCTCCTACTTTAGATTTGAGTGTTGACTTGATTTCTAGGACTTCAGATGAGTAGGATAAGTTATGTTTTATAGATTTTTCTTTGCAGGATGGATTCATGACAGGTGTATAAAATTTTTCTTGTCATTCTTCTTTTTCAAATTTGGAGGACGTGTTTGAGGGGGTCTATCTCCTCTTTGTTAATTCATCTGTAATTCCCCAACACGTAACCTTAAAGAATGTCGCAACATAACGAAAGAGTAGTAATTTTTTTTTAAATGTAATATTGACATGTGATATAAACATCACTAGCACAAACAATCTCTAAGATACACGACAAGGTATTACATTCAAATTGGACCACTATACCAAAGTAAACTAACCATCGCATTTAATTATAATTTATAAATTTAAGATCATACATTCAATAACACTAAAATATATCACATGAGATATAAAGTACAATAATGATACATTCTTACATTACATTCAATATAATAATTACAATATACTCATTTCCAAATGAGGTAGGTCATACAAAAGTGTTATAATTATAAATTACAAGAATTCTCCTCGAGTAAAATAGAGAAGTGATACATAAAAAAAGTATGCAACTGATACAAATGAGACATAAGAGAAAGTACATATCCACTAGTACTCGCGAGCTCTCCAATCAGGAAGTACCGACCATCATGAACAAGAACTAGGGACCCAACGGTGTAAGGTGCACATTCCACCCAACCAAGTGGTACCTGTAGGCCCACCCCCCATGCTAGGAGATAGTAAAAAGGTTCCCTAGAGGGTGAAGCCACAATAGTGGTTTACAATTTGATGGAGGAAGGAAAACTGAGAAAAAATGGCCCCATGGCAAAAAAATTGGTTTTAGGGGTTCGAATGAACCTACAAGTTCGACCGAACCATAAAGGGGTTCGACCAAACCCATCAATCACGGGGCCCACATTTCTCGCCCAAAACAAAAGGGAAAATGCATATTGAGGGGGTTCGAATGAACCCTGGTTCTAATGAACCCCCCTTTTCCCTAATTTTTGACTTTGTTCACACAAAAAACCTAATTTTTTACGCTTTGACGCTCAGGTTGAGGATGAAAATGGGGGAATCTTCACAAACCCAATTGGAGTCAGGTAGTCCTCGAAATGATCTATCCAATGAATATAATTTTAATATGTTTTGGTTTTATTATGTATTTGTTTTTTTAGTTTTATTAAACATAGGTTTTTCATCGAAAATGAAGGTCTCTATTCTGCACATGTGGAAAAATAGCAGATTATCAAAAAAATTGAAAAATATGAGTGCACCAGATATTGAAGTCCTTGATCCAACAAAAATAATAATTGAATTTTGATACATACAAAAAAGTTACGACATACGGTCGCTATGTCCGAATTGTCATTGGTTTGACTTCAAACTTGATTAAAGAAAAAATATTCAATAAAATACTATATAACCAAGTGCAAGCACTATATATCGGAGTTACAAATCTAAATTTGAATTAGAATTTTATCCTTCATGGAAAAAAGTTATGTTATACGGCCACTTTTAAAAATGTTATTTTTTGAAAACCAGTTTTGTGGGAGATGGAAAAAGAAGTGCAATTTGATTCCAAAAAATTTGAAAAAAATATTTTTAGAATCTACAGACAAAATGTGATGAAACTCTAGTTTGCATCATCTTCAAATTCCTCACGGTTTAGCCGCTATAGGTGTCCGAATGTGAAGATTTAGTTAAAAATAAAAATTCCAGTGTCCAGTTTGGCCAAAAATTGTAAACCACTATTATGGGATCACCCTAGACAAAATCGACAACCTCTAGACACTGGAAAAACTCAAGACAAGACTATACAAATATAAAACATAACAAGGTTACATTGCTTCCAGAATAAAAGAATCAACTACTTTAACTAAACTAATAAATTGTTGTCATAGGAGGACTATCATCACAAAGTTGCATGGGTTACCCTGGCGAATCTTCCTAGGCCCCGACCCCCATCTTGGGTTACCCTGGTAGCCTCTCACGAAACCCGGCCCCACATGCAATCCAATGTGGAATTGATTATCTTTCATAGAGACAAGATAATGATCTTTCCATTCCAAGCCTTCTCGACTCATTCCAAAGTCTAAACCAACCCCTTGAGCCAATGATCGAGGCATAATTCATCCAATTAAATATTTTAGACTACCCATTTCCCTAATACATTAATTTAGTTTTCACTGAGTTAACTAAACTCTCTCACAAGTTACCCTGGCACCACTTTGTGTGTCGAGCCCCATGAAGAGCCACTCCCCTACTGACAACATAAGGAAATAATCTACTAACCATGGGTAGACAAGGTGCACATAGACCAACATCAAATACCAACTTTATAGCAATAGCCAACACAACCCATTCATAGAACCAGGTGTCCAAACTCAAAAAGAACTGTGTGCACTACCCAAGTTAATTCAAAGGGCCAAATCATCACAAATAACAACCCACTCACAAAGGAAATATGTATGGAAGACTTACACAATCACTACTAACCCAAATTGCCCAATTGACGTGAATAGAAGAAAAACACAATCTAATAGCAATTTAGGAAAATAAATAAATTAACATTAGGATTTCCTAAATCCAATTTCCATTTCAATAATACATTGCAAAAAATAACCAACTTGTTTAATTTCTGTTAAAAACAATAAATAAATTAACTCTAAGCGTTTATTTCAATTTCTCAATTACATTTACATAAAAATCAATTTTCTCTTTTAAATTATATGATACTAAAGTTCTCCAATTCATACATTTACATGCTTTTGTTAAAAGAATATACATTATATATATATATAGTTTTAAATATATTAAAATTAATATATATTTTCCAGCAAATAATAATATATATATATATTATATTTTATTAAATTTTAAAAAATAAAATTAAAATAAAGCGAAATCGCCAGTCTTAATAAGGCAATGAAGATTTAATATTTTTTAAAGGGTTGTTGGCTGTTTACAGGTAGTCGTACCCCCACTTGGAGCCAGATTGTGTAGGCAACTTGGGCGCTGCTTGTGAAGGAAGTATCGGCTGCCTCCACAACCATTACCCCTTATGGGGGTGGCTGTGGGGGTAGCCCCCCAACGCCTTCCCTAAAATTTTCATACTTGTAAAATTTATTCAAAGTTCCCTGCAATTTATGAAAAAAAAACAAAATTGTCCTACGACTTTACAGACTTCTTTTTAATATAAATTTCTTTCAAGAAATTCTATAGTATAAACCCACAATTTATTTATGTATATATATTTGTATATGTATGTATATATGTTAAGACATATATATATATATATATATATATATATATATATCAATGAATACTACAGTTGGGAAAAATTTCACAATTTTTTTTCTACAGGAAAAGATTTACCAGAGATTTTCATTTTTTCACAAATTTAACAGAAGACCTCAAATTCAATCCTACAGGTTTTCAATTTCACAATTTTAACAAAGGATTTAAATTTCATTTTCACAGAGGTTTTCAATTTAACAATTTTGACAAAGGATTTTCAATTTCATAAGAGAGATTCTCAAACCAATCCTATAGAGATTTTCTAATTTTCTCTATTGTTTTCTTTGAATTTTCCATTGTTTACAATGATTTTCTATGAGGCTCTCTATGATTTCACTATAATTTTTTCTACAGAGGCACAAAATATTCACGGCTGTCAACAAATTTTCTATAGAGAAGCTGTCAACAAAATTTTCTACAAAAGATTTAATCAAATCCACTTGTATAGACAATCTTTCAATTTTACAAAATTTAACAAAACTTCTACAAAATTGAATTTGTACAGGCAACCTTTTCAAATCAACAAAATAAATAAATAATAAATAAAGGAACCTGTTTTCCTGAAGCTTGAGGAAATGAAGGTTGGAGCAAAGCCTCACCTTCAGAATTTAGTTTCCAAAGCCTTAAGAATTTTCTAAGAATCACCACTTCTAGAAAGATGCAAAGTACAGAGCCCAAAATCTATTTCCGAGAACCTCTTCCAATTTTCAACAAAATATTTTTTCTAGAAAATATCCCTGTTTCCATTCCCATGTAGTAAATTCTTACTTCCCATAGTTATGGCAAATATTGTCTCCCAGAATAATTTCTCAACAAGAATTTTCAATAAATTTTACTCACACACATGGCTATTCTAAAATATCTTTTAACTAACTTTTAGATATTTTCCCATTTTGATAATTACAAAGAACTTATGCTAATTTAATAATTTAAAATCCCACAATTTAATATTATCTTCTATTTGCAATTTAAAATTCAATTCCACATAATAATATCTAAAATAAATTTAATCTAATAAATCTAATTACCTTATAAAATAAATTTAATCATAAGAATTAAATTACTTTACAAAATAATTAAATTTAATTAATTAAATTAAATACAAGGCTTCAAGCAATACTATTTAAAATTAATTAAATAACAGTAAAATCATTAAAAACATTAATTTAACATTAATTTTCATAAAATAAACCTTGCATAAATAAATAACAATTGACAAGGCAAACATAGACATGACAACCAAACATATCAAACATGGACTGACGACACACTGTGACTAGGGTTGTGGTTAGACTAGGATAACCTCGTTACTATCTTCCAATCAACAATATCATTGGGCAAATGGACACGCTTAGACCTGTGAAGCCAGGTGGAGCCATTGTTATGTACCTGCAATTCTGCAACCAAGAGTAATGTCGTACATTTATACAAATCATAGCAGTCACACAGTGAAGAGAAATCGTGGAATTACAGAGCGCTCGCAAGCGAGTGATGTAATCCCGTCCTCTTTGACACCAATACAGTCACATGAAGACTGACAAAATAAAACATCAATAATCAACATATGAGCATATTCAATATTAACTCACATAACAACCATGCTAATCAAAAGCATAACATAAAACAATAAGCATCCACATAGTGTATCATCTCATCCTAAAATAAATCCATCATCGCTCCAATGTCAGCGATCATAAAACAATAACATAGTATCAAGGTTTATCAAGGTAAATGTATTGTCAAAAAGCATAAGCAAATCAGAACAAATAGTAGCAACTGGGGGGGAACTACATCATCTTCTTTGGATATTGTTCTTAAGTTTCCACATCCCTTGTCTTCTTCCTTGATTGGGGTCATGCGTGATTTTTTGAGACATTCTCAAGGACATTTGATTCATCTTCAGAGATATCTTTTCTGAGGCTTCTTGCCTCTTACTTCTTCATGGAAATGGATTTTCTTTAGCATCAACCATTGGATTTCTTTCTTCCCTTGGAATCTCTTTTTTCTTTAGACATTCTTCAACAATTTTTGAGATACTCCATTATTGGGGGACTATTTAGTCTAGATTTCTTTCCCTCTTATGGGGGTGCTTTTGTAATGTATCTTCATGATACACGTAGTCCTTGGGGGATATTAAAGAGACCTCTATTTCTATCTCATTTGGATGGTTTTTATGTAGTCTCTTGTTTGGGGAGAGGTTTTTTTCCCATGTGTTTTTTCTTTTTTTCTTCATTTGTGAGAAATCATTTGTATATGGGTACCTAACATGGCCTTGTAGCTAGGACCCATCCTTGTATATTTGCATCATTTGCATAATAATCTACTTCCTAAGTTGCACTTAAGGGGGGTGTTGGTGTAAATAGGTATTTTATCTAACTAGTTCATTAGTGGGTCCTATTTACATGTTAAGTCCACTTAGGTCGTAGGAATCTTTCTAGAAGTTTTAGTTGTCACTTAGACCTTATCTTGTCTTTTTAGCATTTAATACTTGAGTCCTAGATCATTTATTGATAAGTTGAGTTAGTTATCACATGTTATAAGATTGAGACACATGTCATAATCTTGTAAAATCTTATATGTCACCTTATCTATATAAGCAAGGCTATTTGACAATTTGTATCATATCTCACAAATCTTAATATCAAGCAAGCTCATTTCTTGCATACTCTATTGTGGAAGGTTTTCATTATTTTTGCGGATGGTTTTGAGTGTTGAACTAATCTTCAACTCCTACAAAGACGCCATAAAAGTCACTTTTGTGTGGATCATTATTAAACTAACTCTCCTTGATCTTGTCATAATCTACAATCTCCCTTTGACACAAATGTGAGGAGGGTCCATTATAGCTCGAGGAAGCCACAAGCCAAATCTATCAAAATGAAATATTTCATTAGACCCTCTCACAATTACTTTATGTCCCCACGAAGCCTTCAAGAAATATTTTAAATAGAGACCATGTGAAAACTTATTTGACAACTACCAACTCCTTTCCATCAACAACCAAGTTATCTAAGAAACTCTACTTCTCTATTGATCTCTCAATAAACATGAGTTATCATGAAATCCTCCATAGAGCTCAGCAAAAGGTAAGGCTAAAGAAACAAGTCTATTAATCTTCCAATTCTATGAAGATTTGGATCTTATGGCATAACATGAGTTATCATGAAATCCTCCATAGAGCTCAGCAAAAGGTAAGGCTAAAGAAACAAGTCTATTAATCTTCCAATTCTATGAAGATTTGGATCTTATGGCATTGACAATAATATTGAAAGTTACAGGTATACCATGAATGCTTGAGTAGTATTAGCATCCAAAACAGAAAAAGGAAAAAAATACATTTTCTTGACTGCAGACCTTCCAGTAGGGGATGTTCTTCTTGCTTTACGGACAATAGTGTATGCTGGTAGATGTCACTGAAAATGACTGGAACATTTCAGTCATTCGTGGGCAGCTACAGAATATTGTGGGACTAGTGAACTTTGCGACGTACACCCACTTGCTCTGCCACGACTTCGCCTGTCAATTTACAAACAACCTTCATTATTTCGGCAGGTTATGTGAACTTCATTGGTTTGCCGTGCAGCGCAGACTTTAAGGGACTCACGGAAGTCTCACTGTTGCTGCAACTTTTAGCTCAGAACAGAATTAAAGGCATTTCTGTATGTTTCAGTTTTTTATGTTTGTTGTTGGCTTCTGTCCTCTCAGCCGACTGTGATTTCATAGTCTGCTCTGTCAGGGCTGCTGTCCGATTTGTAACTTTGTTTTGTTTCTGGGACTCCTGCTCGTCAGCAGAAGTTTGTAATCTTATTATTTATCCAATCAAAAAAACAAAACAATATTTGGCTGATTACTTAGAATATAGATGACCAAGTATTCAACCTGTTTTAGTTATGCATAATATTATTTACAATACTAACCAAAACAGAAACTTACGATAATATTATTGATGAAGATCTCATGACATAAACAGTTTCTTCCACAGATTGATTTACAGAATAAACAGAGCCAACTGCAACCAACAACAATAGCCATAAGGGTTTATGATTCCTTATATTGTCATGCCGATTATTGCCTCTTCCCTCTCACAGTGATGTGGATATCATATTGCACCCTTTGCGATCACTGGAACCTTATATAATTCTTCACTTTTTTAGCCACTTTTTTTGTTGGCTCATGAAAAGAATTATTCATCTCCTCTTTTTTCTCTACATCCCGCTTCTCTTATTTTTCATTTTATTATTCATGGATGCAATATTCAATATATTCCTAAACTTAGCTCTATTTTAAGTTTTCTTTGGTTTTCAATATGTGTAATATTCTATAATTTAACTTTTTAATTCATATACAAAAACTTCATGAATTTATTTTTTTCATTTTCAAAGATTTTAACCAAGAATAATATCCAATCCATCTATATAAAGTATGAAAGTTTGAATGAATTTTTTTTTTTCATAGAGAGCTTCAAATCTTTAAAAACTTAAATATCTGTATCTGATATTTAACTTTTCTTGATGTGCTTTGCTTGTACTTATAGCTTGTTGGATATTTTCATAGTGATAAATTTACACTTGCTGCTAGGGTTTACAAAAATAATAGCTTTTGTCTTTTGAATACATCCATGGAATTGAAGGATTGATTCTTCCTTTTATTCAAAATAAAATGCATGTACGTTTATACTCCATACTTTCTTCATATCCTCCTTTTCCTTCCTATTCTATCTTCATCTTCCTATTCTTCTTTGACTCCTCCTTCATCTTCTAGTTTTTTTTGGGTGCTCATGGATCTAAGAAAGATTGTTCTATTTCATCCAAAGAAGCAAAGCTATTACACAATGTACTATGCCATTAACTAGCTTCACCTTTTAAGAATAGAATATTCTTATTGGTTCCATCATTTTAATGCTCATCCACTTCTAACAAATTTAGGAATATCCATTGAACTAGATATGAGAAAATCTTCAAAAATTAAGGTTTTGTCATCACCTTTTCTCATATCATAACTCTAATGATCCACACATATAATAATGGAATTAATACAATATAGAAGATATATCGAATACCACACAAGGGATGTCTATGGTCAACGTTTCCCTAATATTTAACATATGAAAAAATAGAATAAACGCTTGAGGAAGGGTAACATTGTACAATTCTCCTTATGAAAGAAGCACCTCCACACTATATCTTGAATATATCCTAAAACTAATATCACAATCAACACATATCCTTACAATGATAATCACCTCCTTGTATATATACCTCCCCCTAACAACATAATGGAGGCTTAATCCCAACAAAGGACTAATCATCACCTAATATAATTAATTTAAAAAATTTCCCAAGGACCTAATATAACTATCTTAAAGGATATGTGCCACATGGCATTATCTCTATCCACCTAAATACATTATAATATCATCTCCATAGGTACATAATAATTTATATATTTGCATTGGTGAAATTTGTATATCCATATTGATTTTCATTTAGTTTTGTGGTTATTTTGAGGAAACTACTTGTATATGTAGACATATTGACAAATGATGTAATTTTATGTTTGGGTTCCTAACCTTATGTCATCCACTCAACTCTTAGACACATTATTGTACACTTGCAGCACCTTTATTATATTCATATGTTTGCATACTCTTATACATTTTCCCTATTCAAAATTGTTTATCAAACATATTCTCACAATCATTTCTATATACACATTATCCAACTAAGGTCTAGATCACCTTTAATGTACTAGGATTACGTCATAGGTATGAGGTTGCCCTTGAAATCATTGATTCATTTGGGAAAATTTCAATTTCTAAATTCAAATCTAATAGACTTCACACCTTTACCCTTCCTTCCTAAGATTGAATAAACACAAATTTGTGCAATATGTTGATATGTCCTCATATTTAAAGGCATTCGATACATTCATTTTAATAATCTATCATGTAACTACTCTAGTGACAAGCCTTATATTAATTACCTCTACTGTCATTATTGATAGGTCCCTACACATGATACACATATTAGAGAAGATACCCTTACTTTATGATCATCATTGTAACTACAAAATTTAGAAATAAAAGAGGAACAGATGCAAGCAAATGGATTTCTCTTCTAAACTATAAAAAAATTATATTGAGGTAATGCTTAATTTAAATAAAAATACTTAGCCATAAATTTTTGAACATAGATTTCATGGTGAAATGGACAAGCTTAGTAGATTTAGAATGTAGTTTATCAAATGAATGCTTCATAATTTTACCATGTAGTTGTGTATATACAGTGGATATTGGTTGAGAGTGTTTTCCTAGATTTAGGAGAAGATCAATGGTCATGATTAGTTTATTTAAAATGAATGGATGAGATAGCATTAACTAAAAATAGTAATTTGTTACAACCATAAGATAAAGTGGAACTTATTTGGAAGTAATAGGGAAATACATTTATTTATTTTAGGATGGTGGAGAGAAGTTAAACTAATTAGCTAGCAATGTGAAATAAAAATTAGACTAATTAAATAATATTTAATTAGTTAGCACTTGGCGTGAGATGAAAATTAGAACAATTAAATAATAAAAATTAGTGATGTGAGGGAATAAGAACTAATTAATTAAATAATAGAATCATTTAATTAGCTAGTGATATGACAATATGGTAAATGTGTCAACTTAGTTAAATAAATATAATTTATTTAATTCATTGTAGCAAAGGGGACAATATGGTTAGAAAGTGTTGATTTTGGATAATTAGCATACTAATGTATATTGACAAGGTATTAAAATGATGTTAGAGATTAGTGATAAACACGGTCTTAATTTAGATATGGTAAATATGTACATTTAATGTGTCTACATTTTACCCCTCTTCAAAGTCTTATTGTGACGAAATTTTGTTTTATAATTAAAGGAGTAACAATGCTTCAAATAAAATATATATATGAATGTACCATGATGGGATGATGATGATGGATAGAATGCACTTGAGATTTTGGCTAGAATTGGTAGATTAATTGTTTTATTGATTAATTTAGTGATTGATTATACTTTAAATTTAAGATTCCCAAATCATTTAAGGATGAATTATGGATGGTGTAGGGGTGTTGTCTCAGGAGGGAAGGTAAGTTCAAAGAACATGAGTGAGTTCTCAATAGGAGAACTAGAGTGAAATGAGGGTAGATTTAAATAAAAATGGCTAGGTGTAGGAAGAGGTAATTTTCACCTAGGCTTGTTAGTTAATTTTAAATTTGATTAATTTTGGTATGACAAGTTGGGTATAATGATGATAGGTACATATTAGTGATTTTTAAGAATTTTTCAAATGTACTAATCAACTTTAAAAAATATAGAATAGGATAAGATGCATCATGATATGAAGCTCAGAAGCATCATGATGACACTATTTCATATGCATGAAGGACTAACACATGCATGTAAGAAGAAATGTAAACAAAGAAGAAAAGACACAGAAAGCTTTACCTATTGCCAATTTGAAAACGAAATTATGAATAATTGTGATAGTGTTTAGTGATGCTAGATTTGGGAATGATATATCCCATAGGATGATATGAGTAACCTTGAACAAGGATTTTATCAAGAGGAAAGGAAAGAGCCTATGTGGATCAACTAAGTTGTGCAATAAGTGAATATTTTCCTAAGTTTGAAAAGGTTGAATGTGTGTTGAGGTGTTTATTGTTTCTATGTTTGTGTATTATGGCTACTAGGAATAAAGTGATAATTGGGTACATGTGATAATGCCAAAATTTCTTATTAGAGAGCTAATTAAATTCAAAAAAAAATACTTAGACATACTAATCAAATACAAATTCCATAGAGAAATGGATGTGCTCAACAAATTTGGAGTGTAGTTGCTCAAATAGATGCTTTAAAAAATTAATAGCATGTACGTGTGTATTCACACATTTTTTTTAGGAAGCTTTGAAGCTCTATTTATAATTTCTTGGCTTTGAGGATGGAAAGTTATGATTTGAAGATTATATCTATGGTGAAGATTGATTAAAAGAATTTACATTGGATTTAGGAGAAGATGAATGGTCATAATTTACTTTTTCAAAATTAATGGATGATTTTGCATTTAATTAAAAGTATTAATCTATAAAAAGAATAATATGAAGTCAAATTTATTTGAAAAGAAGAGGGAAACACATTTTGTTGTGCTTTATTTTTGGGATGGTGGAGAAATACAAGATGAATAAACTAATAAATTTTACATCATTAGTTAGGAATGTGAGATGAAAATTAGACCAATTAAATAAAAATATATTCTTAATTAGTGATGTGAAGGAATATAAAATAATTGAAGGATCATATAGAAGTTAGAAATGTTAGGTAATGTGTGTTATTTATTAATTGTTCAATTGCAATGCACAAATGAGAGCATAACAATTGGGAAAGGATAGACAATCTCTTTTCTTGCTACAATTATTAAGTCATCATAACTCTCTCGTATCAAAGTCTATGGAATACAAGATCAAAAGGAGTATATATTAAAGAAGCCAACCTCCCCTTATATAGTCATTATAAAGATGTGTTGGATTCCAGTTGTGTTTATGGTTAGTCCTTGATGAAAAAATCCCTAATCCTTATGATTTACAATGGCACTTCTTTGATGTCTCTTGGCTTTTACAGAAAGTTATTTGTTATGTTTAAATTTCAAGATGGTGATAAGAATTCTGGTTCAAGCTATGAATACTATTTATGTGTCTGAAAAAACTTGTAAGTTGGTATTCTTTGTCAGGATGGTTCTCTATGCATTTCACAAGCTTTCACATATCGACATGAGTATGGCAGGGTCTCCTCGATCCACTTTGAAATGTCTAAGTTGCCTATCGGCAAGACATTTCTAATGTTATGTCGATTGAATTTAACATTCTGGCAGCTTTTGGTGTAACATTGTTTGTTGTCTCAGCGACAGTAGTTATATCGGCATAAGTTAAATCAGTCGGTATGTGGTCTCAGCGATATTGGTTTGTCACACCGACCAACACAGGAAAGAATCTCTATCGGCATGAGCTTGGCCATCGGGATGAGGTCATAGCGAAAAGGTTATGTCTCTCCGACTAATGCATGTGGATGTCTTTTGGCAGGAGTGTTGTAATCGGCATATGGTTCTCTGAAGACATATTGTCTTACTGACCGTGTTCAAAAAGGGTCTTATCGGCAAAAGTTTTTATTCGATATAATGTCATAACGAACCCTGTGGGTCTTACCGATGGAAAATATTAAGGGCTCTCGATGAAACATATTGTGGTCAATATAATATCTCTCCAACTGTGGAAAGTCATGGCGAAGGCAAATGAAAGGGTTTCGTTGAAAGGTAAAGTCTTAGCGACTCAGAGTGAATAAAGTCTTTCAATGAAACTTAATGTATTCTATGAAACGTCTTCCCGACAGCATTAGGTTACAGGGACAGTGTTAAAAAAAGATAGAAGGCTCGTCGATAAGAAAAACCATTTGTCACAATGACCAATGTGTATCATGTGGAGTAATGGTGAAACATGGAGCAGTCTATATAGTGTCTCCCTGACTATGTATAGTCTCGGTGACTTGGAAATGATAAAGGCCTTCGGCATAGGTGTTGAATTGTCATGGCGACAATGTGTATCAAATGTCTTTCAGAATGACAAAGTTTGTTCTCCAAGAGGTCTCTCCGAAAGTTGTCTGTTACAGTGATTGTGAATGAAACTAAAAGGGCATCTCGGTTAGAAGTTTCCTCATGTCTTAGCGAAAGAATGTTTTACTAAGGAAGACCATCGGCGTAGCATGTTGTATTCGATATATCTTCTCTTCGACTCTGGTGGTTCTTGGCGAAAGTGACAACCATAAGGTTGTCTGGCAACGTTAGAGTTGCCTACGGCATAACGTGTCATCGTTTGAATTGAAAAGATTAGGGCAAAACTTTTTGAGTTTATTCTCTTAAGCTGGGTATCGAACCCTAACCTGGCCGCCATCATGAATGTTTACGTTTCTGTTGTTGCTGACTGTAACAGCTTCTACAGAGGTCTATGGAAGGTTTGTTTGATGTGCCTCTCTGGTTGGATGCTCGATAGTGGTTGATGGAGCCATGGGAGTTACAGATTTGTCTGAGAAACAATCTCACAAGTTTCAGAAGCTGGGTGAAACGGCTCTTGTTTTGGTTGGTTGTTCTGCCATTACTTTTGTAGTCTGTTACTTTTCTGGCATTTATAAATAGGAGCAAAAAACTAAGTTTTTTGTTCGGTGTTATTGTAATTATGAGATTATCATTCTTGGGCTGTATGAAAATGTATGATAAAACTCTACAATAAAATCTGAATAAAAATGCAGAGATTGTAAATTTCTTTTCTATGAGGTATTTTAGGGATTCGGTTATTGAATCTTTAAGGTATTCTGTAGACGAGAAAACAAAGAGATATGTGCTTAACTGAAAACAGAGAAATCCTCTGAATCATTACTATTGTTCAAAACATAATTTGAGGGGTTGGTACTCCTTGAGATAGATATCTCTAAATGAGGGGTTGATGCTCCTTGAGTGGGTGCTCAAAAATCAGCCTATAAGGCATTGTGAACAGTTGATTAAAAGATTAAGCCTGGAAGGCATTTAGGGAGTGGTTTTTATACCCCAGGAGGGTTTTCCACTCAGCAAAATATTGTACCTCTTTGTTCTTCTGTGTTCTCTCTGGTTTATTATGCTGTTGTTGTTTCAGTTCACTGTTGAGTCATTATTTTTCTCAATTCTGTTTATGAATGATTACATTCAACTCATGAATGCTCTAATCAGAATGATATTGAGATCAAATTTGAGTTGTGTTTAAATATTTTAAAATTCAGTCAAATAGTTAAGACACTGATTCACCCCCCCTCTTAGTGTCATTTTAACTCCAACAATTGGTATCAGAGCATAGGGTCCTCTGATAGGTTTTAAATTACCTTGGATTGTTGTTGGTCTTGGAGTTTGTTTTTAATGGCACATTCTCAAGAAGGTGCTTCTGTAACCAGAGCTCTGTTATTTGATGGAACAGATTATGTGTTTTGGAGAATAAGAATGGAAGCTTTTCTTGTTTCTTTTGATGTTGATGTTTGGAGCATTGTTTTAGAAGATTATAATGTACCTGCCACTATTCCCACTGATGCTGTTGAGAAAAAGAAGTATGAAACAAATGACAGAGCTAAGCATTCCATCTTGTGCGGATTAACTAAAGATGTGTTCATTAAAGTCATGCATTGCAAATCTGCTCATGGAATCTAGGAAAAACTTGAAACTATATATCAAGGGAATGAGAAAGTCAAACTGTCAAAAATCATTACTCTCAAACATCAGTTTGAGGAGTTGAAAATGAAGGATGATGAGAAAGTGGTTGAATATTTCCTAAGAGTTGATGAAGTTGTCAATGGAATGAAAGGTCTAGGTCAAGAGGTTAATGAATTTGATGTGGTCACAAAAGTGGTTAGGTCCTTACCATCTAAATTTGAATCTAAGGTATCAGCCCTAGAAGAAAAGAAACACTTTGATAAGCTTACCTTAGACAGCTTGCAAGGAATACCTACCGCCTAGCTATGAAATGAGAACTAGCAAAAACAATTCAACAGGAAAAGAAACTGCCTTTAACTCTAAAAAGAAAGAAAAAGTCGATGTCAGTGAATCAGAGTTGTCTGATTCTAAAGAATCTCATTTTGTTAGAAGATTTAAAAAGGGATCAGGAAAATATAAGGGAAAACTTCCCTTTAAATGTTTTAACTATGGCAAAATAGGTCACTTTGCTGCAAAGTGTCCCTATGATTATCAAATCTATGACAATGAGACAACTGAAATACAGCCTAAGAAGAAGGCTTTCAAACCTAAACGAAACTTCAATTTTAAAAAGAAGAAAAGTCTGTTTAGTAAGGATGAATCTGATATTGAGTCTAAAGACTCATCAGTTGATGAAGTTGAAACTTTGTTCATGGCTGAATTTACTCTACAAAATGATTCTAACACCTTTGACACTGAAGAAGGTGAAGTAGATCTTGAAAGTGAGTTGAAATGTGCTCTTCAAGAGGTCAGAAAACTTAAAAAACAAGTTCTTACTCAAGAACATAAACCAGATCAAGAATTGGTCTCTCTGAAAACTCAGCTTGAAGAAGCTAAAAGAGTTGAAGTCTACCTTAGAGAGACTATAAGCTGCAAAGATCATGAAATTCTAAAACTAGAACAAGAAGTAGTCCTTCTTAGGAAGGAAATTGAAAAATATGAAAGCACTCTAAAACTGAATGAGATGCTCTGCAAGCAAAAGGTGTATAAAGATAAAACTGGTGTTGGTTTTGAAAAGGGTGAATGCTCAACTGACAAAGCAAAACAAAACCCCTCTTCTGAAGTAAAAAATTCAGGTTCAAATCTCTCAGAATCTTGTAAGGATCATGGTAAGTTTTTTAAAGGTAATAACCTTCATACAATGTCAATTCTTTTTTCTATGGTTATTGCTTTTTCTGCAACAAATTTGGTCATAAGGTGAGCACTTGTATGCTTATGAATTCTAGAATACCCAGGTTTGGTCTTAGACAACACCATGGTTTTGTTAGACAAATCAGATGTTTTAAATGCAATACTCTAGGACATTCTGTCAAACAGTGCAGAACTGATCTGCATTCTAAACAACATAAAATTAAAAAGGTTTGGAAACCTAAGACTGTCAACAACATTGAACAAACTATGTTGGTTCAAACTACTTTTCATTCAAAGAAAAAGGACTTATGGGTCCTAGATAGTGGATGTTCTAACCATATGACTGGCGATAAGGACAAGTTTATAAAACTTGAAGATTATGTAGGTGGATATGTTAAGTTTGGTGATAACTCTAGTATTCAAATTAAAGGTAGAGGTTCACTTCTTCTGAATGAAGACACTCCTATCTATAATGTGTACTATGTGGAAGGTCTCAAGCACAATCTTCTAAGTGTTAGTCAAATCTATGATAGTGGTTATCATGTTCTTTTTAATTCGCAGGGATGTGAGATTAAGAACAAGCTTGGAAAGGTTGTTGCAGCTGGAAGGAGGACAAAAGGAAATGTGTACAATCTCCTTGACTCATCTTACAATGACAATATTCAAGGTATGTGTCTAATGGGCCAAATTGAAGAGAGTTGGTTATGGCATAAAAGATTAGGACACATAAACTTTGAAAATCTGGTTAGAATCAGTAAGAATCAGAATGTTAGAGGTTTACCAATTCTTAACAAGCCTGAAAATTCTATGTGCAAAGAATGCTTAAGTGGTAAACAAACTAAAATTAGCTTCAAGACAAAAGAAAATTCTTCTTCAAAACCTTTACAGCTTGTGCATACTGATTTATGTGGACCAACTAGAACAAGGTCTATCAATGGTGAAAAATACTTTATGCTTTTTGTAGATGATTATACTAGAATGGCTTGGGTCACATTTCTTAAGCACAAATCAGAAGCCTTTGAAAGGTTCAAAATCTTTCGTAAAATGGTTGAAAAGGAATCTGATCTGAAACTCAAATGCCTTCGATCAGACAAAGGAGGTGAATTCACCTCTTAAGATTTTATTGATTACTGTGAACAACACGGTATTAAAAGGCAGTATGTTGCAACTAAAACACCTCAACAAAATGGGGTAGTTGAACATAAGAATAGAACTGTAAAAGAAATGGCTAGAACCATGCTAGATGAAGCTAAATTGTCTGATATGTATTGGAAAGAAGCTATTCATACAGCTGTATACATTTTGAATAGAGTGCAACTTAGGGTGAAATCTAAACACACTCCTTATGAACTGTGGTTTGGAAAAACTGCTTCTATCAAATACTTTAAAATTTTTGGAAGTAAGTGTTTTATCAAAAAGGATGATGATAATCTTGGAATTTTTCAATCCAAAAGTGATGAGGGTATCTTTTTGGGATACTCAACTCACATCAAAGCTTATAAATGTCTCAACAAAAGGCTTAATAAGATTTTTGAAGTTGTTAATGTAAAATTTGATGAAAGACCACATTTGAATGCTGAATCTTTGCAAAATAATGAGGAAGAAGAACTTGAATTTGAAATAATTTTTGAAGGAGCTGGAACAGCAAAGTCTATTGCTGAATCAGCAAGCCCTAAAAATGAAAATACAAGTCCTAAAAAGGCTGCATCAAATGCTCCTTCGAAAACTCTAGCTATATACCACCCCAAAGATCAGATTATTGGGGATAAAAATGCAGGAGTTCAAACTAGAAGAAAGGCTGCAGAATCTGATGAAAAGGCACAAATTTCTTTCTGTCTAGTTACTCAGTTTGAGCCTAAAAAATTTAATGAAGCTCTCACAGACTCATGTTGGCTTAATGCTATGCAGGAAGAAATTGATCAGATTGAGAAAAATCAGACTTGGGAGATAGTCCCAAGACCAGATGACAAGAATGTCATTGGAGGCAAATGGATATATAGAAATAAGGTTAATGAAAATGGTAATGTTATTTGCAACAAAGCAAGATTTGTCTGCAAAGGCTATGCTCAACAAGAAGGTATTGATTTTGGTGAAACCTTTGCACCTATTGCTAGACTAGAATCTATCAGAATATTCTTGGCTTATTCTGTTTACAAAAACTTTACTATTTATCAAATGGATGTCAAAACTGCTTTTTTGAATGGCTATTTAGATGAAGAGGTCTATGTTGAATAGCCTGAAGGATTTATATGCAAAGATAGTCCTAACCATGTTTACAGGTTGAAAAAGGCTCTCTATGGCTTAAAACAAGCACCTAGAGCTTGGTACTCTAGGCTGGACAATCATTTAATTTCTAATGGCTTTGTTAGAGGAGGTGTAGACAGTAATCTTTATGTTAAAACTGAAGGTTCTGATATTTTAGTTGTTGAAATTTACGTTGATGATACTATCTTTGGCTGCAATAATGTCACTATGAGTAAAAAGTTCTCTCAGTTAATGGAATCTGAGTTTGAAATGTCAATGTTAGGAGAATTAAATTTCTTTCTAGGTCTTCAAATCTCTCAATGTGAGACTAGAATATTTCTTTCTCAATCCAAATATGCTAGAGAGATGCTTACGAAATTTAAAATGGATGAATGTCATCCTGTTAGCACACCCATGGCTACTGGATGCAAACTTACTAAAATTGATGATTCTCCTGATTCAAATCAAACAGAATACAAATCCATGATCTGCAGTCTCTTATATTTAACTGCCTCTGGACCTGACATTATGCAGGTGGTTTGCATTGTTGCACATTTTCAGGCATCACCTAAAGAATATCATGTTACTACTGTTAAACGGATCTTTAGATACATTCAGGGCACTCTTGATTATGGTCTTTGGTATCCTAGAAGCAATGATTTCTCTTTGATTGCTTATACTGATGCTGACTGGGCTGGTTGTTTGGATGATAGGAAAAGCACCAGTGGTGCTGCATTCTTTCTTGGTGATTGTTTAGTGGCATGGCATAGCAAGAAACAAGTATCTGTTTCTCTTTCTACTGCTGAAGCAAAATACATTGCTGCCACTTCATGCTGTACTCAAGTACTGTGGATGAGTCAGACTCTTTCAGATATTGGTATTAATGTTTCTAAACCTGTTTCCATTCTTTGTGATAACACTAGTGCGATAAATATATCAAAAAATCCTGTCATGCACTCTCAAACTAAACATATTGCTATTAAGTTTCATTTTCTGCGAGAAAAGTTTTTGGCTAATGAAGTCTGCTTATAGTTTGTTGGATCTCAAGATCAGGTGGCTGACATTTTCACTAAGCCCTTAGCAAAAGAGCTATTGGAAAGGCTGAGACTTTGATTGGGAGTTATCTCTCAATCATTACTTCACTGAATCTCCAAGCTACTGCTTAGGGGGAGCAAGTTAAATATTTTCATTCTCTTACTGCTCTCCTATAATCTTGGTTGCTGCTCTTCTATTTTTTTTTGCAGCTGTTTCTCATGATATTTTGGTTGGCTTCTCAGTTGTGTTTCATGGCAATTGCACAATCTTCTCTTCTACTCTTTTTCATTGAGGCAAACAGGGGGAGAGTCATTTGTGTTTTTCCATCAAGGACAAAGGGGGAGTTTGTTGGATTCTAGTTGTGTTTATGGTTTGTCCTTGATGACAAAATCCCTAATCCTTATGATTTACAATGAAACTTCTTTGATGTCTCTTGGCTTTTACAGAAAGTTATTTGTTATGTTTAAATTTCAAGATGGTGATAAGAATTCTGGTTCAAGCTATGAATACTATTTTTGTGTCTGACAAAACTTGTAAGTTGGTATTCTTTGTCAGGATGGTTCTCTATGCATTTCATAGGCTTTCACATATCGGCATGAGTATGGAAGGGTCTCCTCAATCCACTTTGAAATGTCTGAGTTGCCTATCGGCAAGACATTTCTAATGTTATGTCAATTGAATTTAACATTCTGGAAGCTTTTGGCGTAACATTGTTTGTTGTCTCAACGACAGTAGTTATATTGGCATAAGTTAAATCAGTCGGTATGTGGTCTCAGTGATATTGGTTTGTCACACCGACCGACACAGGAAAGAATCTCTATCGGCATGAGCTTGGCCGTCGAGCTGAGGTCATAGTGAAAAGGTTATGTCTCTCCAACTAATGCATGTGGATGTCTTTCGGCAGGAGTGTTGTAATCGGCATATGGTCCAAAGACATATTGTCTTACCGACCGTGTTCAAAAAGGGTCTTATCGGCAAAAAATTTTCTTTGGTATAATGTCATAATGAACCCTGTGGGTCGCGCCGATGGAAAATATTAAGGGCTCTCGGTGAAACATATTGTGTTCGATATAATATCTCTCCGACTGTGGAAAGTCATGGTGAAGGCGAATGAAAGGGTTTCGGGAAAAGGTTGGTAAAGTCTTAGCGACTCAGAGTGAATAAAGTCTTTCGGTGAAACTTAATGTATTCTATGAAATGTCTTCCCGACAACATTAGGTTACAGCGACAGTGTTAAAACAAGATAGAAGGCTCGTCGATAAGAAAAACCATTTGTCATAGCGACCAATGTGTATCATATGGAGTAACGGTGAAACATGGAGCAGTCTATATAGTGTCTCCCCGACTATGTATAGTCTCGACGAATTGGAAATGATAAAGGCCTTTGGCATAGGTGTTGAATTGTCATGGCGACAATGTCTATCGAATGTCATTCAGAATGACAAAGTTTGTTCTCCAAGAGGTCTCCCCAAAAGTTGTCTGTTATAGCGATTGTGAATGAAACTAAAAGGGCATCTCCGTAAGAAGTTTCCTCATGTCTCAGCGAAAGAATGTTTTACTAAGGAAGACCATCAGCGTAGCATGTTGTATTCGATATATCTTCTCTCTGACTCTGGTGGTTCTTGGCGAAAGCGACAACCATAAGGTTGTTTGGCAATGTTAGAGTTGCCTAGGGCATAACGTGTCATCGTTTGAATTGAAAAGATTAGGGAAAACTTTTTGAGTTTATTCTCTTAAGCTGGGTATCGAACCCTAACCTGGCCGCCATCATGAATGTTTATGTTTCTGTTGTTGCTAACTGTAACAACTTCTACAGAGGTCTATGGAAGGTTTGTTTGATGCGCCTCTCTAGTTGGATGCTCGATAGTGGTTGATGGAGCCATGGGAGTTACAAATTTGTTTGAGAAACAATCTCACAAGTTTCAGAAGCTGGGTGAAACAGCTCTTGTTTTGGTTGGTTGTTCTGCCATTACTTCTTCAGTCTATTACTTTTCTGGCATTTATAAGTAGGAGCAGAAAACTAAGTTTTTTGTTCGGCTGTTATTGTAATTATGAGATTATCATTCTTGGGCTGTATGAAAATGTATGATAAAACTCTGCAATAAAATCTGAATAAAAATGCAGAGATTGTAAATTTCTTTTCTATGAGGTATTTTAGGGATTCAGTTATTGAATCTTTAAGGTATTTTGTAGACGAGAAAATAGAGAGATATGTGCTTAACTGAAAATAGAGAAATCCTCTGAATCATTACTATTGTTCAAAACATAATTTGAGGGGTTGGTACTCCTTGAGATAGATATCTCTAAATGAGGGGTTGATGGTCCTTGAGTGGGTGCTCAAAAATCAGCCTATAAGGCATTGTGAATAGTTGATTAAAAGATTAAGCCTGGAAGGCATTTAGGGAGTGGTTTTTATACCCCAGGAGGGTTTTCCACTCGAAAAAATATTGTGCCTCTTTGTTCTTTTGTGTTCTCTCTGTTTTATTATGCTGTTGTTGTTTCAGTTCGCTTTTGAGTTATTATTTTTCTCAATTTTGTTTATGAATGATTACATTCAACTCATGAATGCTCTAATTAGAATGATATTGAGATCAAATCTGAGCTGTGTGTTTAAATATTTTAAAATTCAGTCAAATAGTTAAGACACTGATTCACCCCCCCCTCTCAATGTCATTTTAACTCCAACAAGATGTTCATAAAGTTCTAAACAACATGATTCCATAATATACAATTGATTTCAGTTTACTCTTACTTAAAAGGTTGCTCTCTATCCATGGTTAGCTATTGGCTTGAGTAGAAAGTCATCAGATCCAATCTCATGAAGGGGAAAGAAAATAACCATAGGTCAAGGGAAACAAGTAGATAGGACAGGAAATTTATAGGTATACCATGAATGCTTGAGTAGTTTTAGTACACAACAAGATGAATAATTGACAGCTCAAGAATTAATCCATTAAGTGCAATGACATGTAAGCTTGAATTAATGTACGAGTAACGCATTTAGTTTGTTCCAGGAGCCCTTTGCAAGTAAAAATAAAATAAAATAAATGAATTTGAATGAAAACGTTTATTTAGTTTCGAGAATGCATTATTAAATACGTTCAAATATTTTTAGGGAAACTTGGGGATGTGCCCACTACCTAAAATGGATCGTCCCTATCCCTGGGATGTTCTGAGGATAGGGGGACGGTCCCCTGGCATCCCCTTTTTTTCCAAAACCTAGGAAATGTCATATAAATTGGGAGACAATCAACGAGAAAAAGGGAGACATCTGACCGTCTCGAGCATGGCCAATGGACGCCTAGACATCCCCTGACTGTCCCAGGGACAATCATCCATCCCCCTTGTGATTGCAAGGTATCTTCCATAGATTTAAGTTGGTGGGTATGTACATAGTTTATACTACTTTAAACGCTGCAAGTTTGGATGCTTTCATCCTAATGAAATGTTTTGATTCCATCTGTGTGACTGAATAGGTCACCATTGCATTAGACCTCACTTTCAAGCTTAGGATCCTATCACACTCTACCTCACTTTCAGGATTTGGATGCTTTTAGCCTCTCATTACGTGTTTTTTTAATTCCATCTATGAGTGAATAGGTCATCATTACATTCAACCTCACTTTCAAACTTGGGGGAAATCATCACACTCTACTTGTAGTTCTAGTTGATCCAGTCTAGAAATTGATTTGGAACCAAAAACTTTCTATGTACATCTGCTCTCAAAGACTATGTAGAAACTTTTGTTTTCACATTCCATCATGGTTAAAGAAATGCTAAACGTCCCTTTTGGTTTATCCTCATCATAATAAAATGCAATGGAGACTTGCACAAACTATCACAAATGCAATAGAATTGGGAAATATAACTATGAACATTAAAATGAAATGGGTCAACCACCATATGTTAGATTAGAAAATGACTTGGGTGTCCACAAGGAAGACTAGTTAAAATCTCAAAATGTGAGATAGCATTGTTCCCAACCAACTTTCACTTGCCTCATGAGCTGTAGTATCAACTGGATGGAAGAAACTCTTTTAGTTTTGCTAAAGATAATGAATCCAGAATCAAAAATTTAAATCAACTGCAAAATGAAAATATTAAATGTGAGGTTCAGGCAATGTGAGTGGATAGAGCCCATTATCTTGAAAGCATTTTCACTTACCATGTGTTTCCCCAACAATATCTTGCTCTTAAATAAAGGCTCGAATAATGTTGGACATTAAAAAGTTACTATTCTTGAATCTTATTAATAATAAACAATAATATATTGCTTTGTTTTATCGGATGTAAATGATTGGCCTTATATAGAGCACTTTCCACTATCAAAAAAACCAGTTATGAATTGATAAGTTAAAAAAGGCTCATTGTTCCTTAAGGGGGATTTTACAGTTTCATGATTCAGCTAGACTCTGTGTTACTGGGACTGCTCAAAATCCAACCTATACCTAGAACAATTTGAATCAATCCCAATCTAGTTATAGGCTAGGCTTGCCTAGGTAGTCTATAATGTAACCAAGGTGAACCTTGGTTGTGCCCATACCTATATACAGGGATAACTTTAAGAAAACCCCCCCTCGGTGAAGGTGTAAAATCCTGGCGAATCTTTCCTTTTATTTAAAAAAAAATATTAATTTTCCTAGTGAATCTATGCACATTATTAAAAAAATTTGTAAAATCTTGGCGAATCTTAATGAATAATTGGTAAAAATAATAATCACAATGGCGAATCCTAGTGAATAATCACTAAAAAGATTAATTACAATGGCAAATCTCTCCTTTTAAAATTTGCTAATGATTATTGATTTACAATAGCAATGTAAAATCAACAAATGAAATTGTGCCATGTGTTGACACATCACTCGTCCATCGCCTTTGACTATCACACCAAACTATCGGTCGTTCCTTGTGGTCTCCACCAAGACATGCATACACCACTTGTGCAATTCTGGAGAATCAAGATGGGAATCTACAATATTCGCATCAAGTCTCTCGAAAAAGACTTAAATATTTAACTCCCAACCTCCAAGTGGTTCCCACATCCGTCAGCATCCAAGTCACTGTAGTAAGCAGGTCATCACCATCCACACAGACCAGTCCCACCATCCATCAGCTTGTCGCCTAGTCAGAGAAACCACAAACTTCACAACCTCCAGTCAAAGGTTAGGAAACTCCAAGACACCGCGACAACAAAGAAGATCAACCAGTCGGGAAGTTAAGAAACTTCTGAACACCGCGACAAGGTTCCAAGGTTAGAGAAGTCATTGATCCCTCGACCAACACACTGTCGTCTGGTTTCAAACTTCTAGAACCCCATGACATAGGTTACAAGGTTCAAGTTTTGGGAGATAGGTCGATAATGAAGACTATTGATTAGCTTTTTAATCGAATGGTTGCAGGTTGATTCTGCGACCTAATACACATGTGCCTTTTAAAGGCTTGTTGAGGCCCAAAATTTGTTTTGGGCCACACGATTAGGTTTAATTGTGTGGACCAAAAAATATTTCGGGCCTCAACAAGCATTTTAAAAGGAACGTGTGTATTAGGGCATAGAATCAACCTGTAGCAATCTGATTAAAAATATAATTGATGATTCGATGACAATAAATAAAAGCCCTATTCAAGGCTAAAGTATCCCTAAAATTAAATGCTAATTTATTATTGTGGCGATATTGCCCCAAAATTAATGGTAGTAATATAATATTACTGGAAAATTTAATTAATATTTGTAATTATAGTATAAACTACTGGAGAATCGGTTCCAATGATGCATCATTTACAGAGGCGAATTAATTGAGACGAAATTATTTTTTTGTAAAAACTTGGCGATTCAACATCCTTTTTAGCTTGAACTATTAGCCATTTTTGGAAGTCCCGATTTCAATTATTCGCCAATTGGCGAAGATTCGCCACTAAAGTTTTCCCTGCCTATATATATAGTACAATTGAACCCAGCTGTACCAAAGTGAGGAAAAAATCAGCAAACAGCTAAACTCAAACACCAAAACTGAACCAGCAACTTTTGTTGGATTTCTTGGGTGACTGTTGATTTTTACTGAGGTTCTGAACAATAGTAAGTACTAAAGATAGAAGATTAGAAGTCATTCATTTTGGTTATGTTTCAAAGTTTCCCACAATCTGAAAATGTACAAAGAAAACTATATGAGAGCAATGTAGTCTTTGGGCATTTTGATATAAGTTTATAAATCATAATTTGGAAGGTTGTTTCATGATTCATCTACATGTTAATTTTGAATTTTGAATGTGTATTGACTATTGACTATTGATAAATAATATTGAACACAAATGTTATATGTTAAGGTTCTATAATGTATATTATGTGTGCCTTATCCATGTTATCATATGAATATTTAAAATTTCTCTATATATTTTAAATTTTCCCTATATTTTATCCCGCCGTCCCCAAATTTGGCCTTAAAATCCGAAACCTTGGGGACTCATCCCACCATCCCCTGCCGTCCCCAAAATTTATAGTAACACTAAGATTTTTATTAATTAATTATTAAATACGATCAAAGATGCATTTTCTAAACTAGATAGACAATAATAACTTGAACACTACAAAAATAAACAAGTCTGCATCTAAGATTAGAATATCCCCCGCCCCACCAAACAGAAAAATTATATTCCTGCGAGTCAGCAGAAGTTTGTAATCGTATTCCTAATCCAATAAAAAACACAAAACAATATTTGGCTGATTACTTCTCTGTGGACTTAGCTCATATTGAGTGAACAAGGTATATCTGTGTGTACTCTTGTGTTACATTATATTTTATCTCTGTATTCATCTTATTCTTATGACGTAGAAACCAAACTATGAGACCCCAATCTAACAAAGGTCCAATCAAAGGAAACAAGTTAGACTAAAATCTTTTGTAGAACTGGGTTCCCCGAGAACAAAGTTCTCTTTTAAAACAATACCTTAAATCCAATACTTGTTCAAAGTTTAATAACAAAATTAAATTTCAACAGCTGAATTAGCCATAAAAAGTATTGGAAGAAAGAAACCACCCACAATAGCAGGACCCATGACATTCAACAGAAGCTCACTTCCATTGCTCAGAAAGGAGGTCGCCTAGAACATCAAGAATCCATTTACCACCCAGTAAAAACAGGTTACCAAGAACAGTTTTCGTACATGGCAGAAACCCATAAGTATCTTCACACTCTGCAGAAGAAGATTTGGCTCTTAACGGGATTCCAACTCTCTTACAACCATTTCTGTCAATTCCACTAGATTGGATTCATCAACTCCATCAGATACCAAGTTTTGTTGGCACGTTGACCTGTGAAGAATAAATCTACTAGAATCGATGATGAAGATCTTATGACATAAACAGTTTCTTCCACAGATTGATCTATGGAATAAACAGATCCAACTGCAACCAATAACAATCAGCTAAATGGGTTCATTCTCCTATAAATATTTACTTCGATAGTTGTGATTCCCCACATAAATACTTAATGTTTGAATCCTCGGGATGCATTATGGTCATAAGAGTTCATGCATGGCTTTAAATGGTACATTTCTGTCAGTAAGACTTTGATCAAGATCAAGCTGAAATCAACAATCCAAAAGTTAGTATATATCAAAGGCTCATTTATTAGGTTAGAAAAACTTTTTATTTATTGATATTTATTATATCAACAAAATAACATTTTATGGAAAGGAAACGTTCGTGTAATTTATGTATTTTAATATTTAGTTTATATAAAAAACTATTTCTAGAAGACTGATAGAATATTAATGTCAATTAGAAATTGATTTGAAATATTTGTTATATTAATTAAAGTGTCTTTTGTTTATTCATGAAATCAAATAGTTTAGTTTAAATAAAAATTGGAATCTTGTTAAATTAAAAAATAATCTTAAATTAAACCTTTCAAAAAAATTATTAGATTGAATACTAAGACATTAAAATAAGAGAAAATCATGAAATTAATTATGCTTGGTATTTCTTATGTGCAAAGGTGCAATTCTAAAGAACAAACTACACATTATAGTAACCTTTAAAACGTCTATATAAGTTAGTAAGAAGTGAGTTTTAAGCCTTCCTTGTTAGGGAAAAACCTATGCATATTTGTGGAGGGAAATATGAGGATTTGTGATATGATTCGCATATGTTATAATGAAAATAGTACAATATAAAAGATAGATCGCATATCATATAAGAGATCTTTAAGGGTCAAAATGTCTTAGAATCTAATATACACATAAATAGAATAAACCCTTGAGGTAGGGTAACACCATACAATACTCTTTATTGAAGAAGCCACTCCACACTTTATGTCTTAGAGATCCCAAACATAATATCAAACTCAACACATATCCTTATCCTTTATATACACCTCTTCCTCATAACATAGTAGAGGGTAATTCCAATAAAGGCTCACTCATCATCATATATAATTAATTACACAAGTTGTCCACACATGACCCAATATAACTAACTTAAAGGATGTGTCACATGAACTAGCATCTCCATCCACTTAAATAGATTACAATATCATATCCCTAGGTACATAATGTGGCATCTCCCCTTGATATGTTTTGTCCCCAAACATTCAAAGATGTCAAATACTATGGATGTCATTATTTATTACAAATATTATACCATGGCCAACCATCCAACCATCCATAGTTGATATTTTTGGCGGTTTTCGCTTGATGGTACCTAGATCCCATCCTTGATCAACATTTTATTTCACCCATTTAACGTAATTCATTATCATAGTAATTCCTTTTTATGTTATTAATAACCATTACTTATATGATACCACTAATTGTTGTAGTTGTTCCTTTGATTCCTTGTAGATCCATAGTGATTGGCTTGTTGATTCTGTATAGTATCATGCCTCCATGATGGTTTTCTTCATGATTATTTCCTCTCACAATGATGTGGATAATATATTACACCATTTTCTATCATTGGAACTCAGTGGTAATATATGGATATGAATCAGATGAACCTAATTGTAGAGAAAAAAGTACAATTTGAAGAAGAGGAAGAAGCTCTGGAAAAGACCCCTAGAACCCCTAAATATGTGTAGAGAAATCATTCTAAAGAATAGATCATTGGAGAAAAAAGCAAAGGTATATACTTACAAGAAGGAAAGATGATGAAGAAGAGGTAAATTTGTGTCTACTTTCTAAATTTGAACCTAAGACAGTGATTGAGGCATGCAAAGATGAACATTGGATGAAAGCTATGGAAGAAGAACTACTACAAATTGAGAAAAATCAAACTTGGGCACTTGTACCAAGACCTGCAAAGAAAAATATAATTGGATCTAAGTGGGTGTTTAGAAACAAATTGAATGAGAATGGAGAAGTGGTAAGGAAAAAAGAAAGGCTTATGTGTAAAGGCTATTCACAAGTTGAAGGAAAATATTTTGAAGAGACATTTTCCCCAGTGGCAAGAATGGAAGCTATCAAGATGATGGAAGCTATCAAGATGTTTTTGGATTTTACAAAGCATAAGGATTTCAAAGTTTATCAGATGGATGTGAAGTTTGTTTCTTGAATGGAGAGTTGGAAGAAGTATACATGGAATAATCAGAAGGATTTCAATTATCAGACAAATCTAACATGTTCTGTAGATTGAAGAAGTCATTGTATGGATTGAAGCAAGCTCCCAAAGCTTGGTATGCAAGGTTAGATAAGTATTTGATATAGCAAGGATTCAATAAAGGTACCACAAATAGTAATCTTTGCTTTAAGGTTGAAAAAGATAAAATATTGATTGTAGTTGTGTATGTTGATGACATAATTTTTGGAGGTAATGAAACTATGTGCAATAAGTTTGCAGAAGAGATGCAGAAAGAGTTTGAGATGTCTATGTTTGGGGAGATGAATTTCTTCCTTGGGTTACAAATCCTCTTGAAATGAGAGAGAAAAAATGAGATTGCTCTTAAATCAAAATTCAATCATTCACATTCAATTGCAAACTATTACAAAGTATTGGCATTATAAAGCCATTATTCCTGTATAAAACCACTTATGAGAATATAAATACCTGAACTAATTTATTTATTAAATTAACAATAATATGTTAATTTATTTACTTAACTATTAATTATTTTATGTCACGTACTGAATTCTAACACCCCACCTTAGTATTGACATAGAGGAAAACTAGAAATTAGTACACATATTCTTCATCACTTTTATGTGGAATTTCTTCATCACTTGATGTGGGGTCCTTTCCTTCAATTAGCAAAGTGTTATCTTGCAAATTTCCATCAAGAAGATCTTGTGCTCTTTGTTTGCAATTTAGTACTACATGCCATGTCTTTTTATAATAGAAACATGTGCCACATGCATGTTTGAACTTTGACATATGTTTGTATTTTTTGTAAGAAGTACTAGCTTTGTTTTTTGCAGTCAATGCAACTTCTTCTGAAACATGTTTTTTTCTCTCATCAAGCAATGTGGATATAATACTTTCTAGACTTGGATTGATTTTTCTTAAGGTGAATACCTTGTGAGACATACTATTTTGCATAATATTTAAAAGAATGGCTTTTGCATCATTTTCTTTTATTTCAAGATTCATTTATATCAGCCAGCTGATTTATCAAGGAATAGAATTTACTGATGTGACACACTATATCTTCACCTTCTTCCATTTTCAAACTGGATATAACTTTTGTTTTATTGTTATTTCTACACTATTAGATTTTGATCCAAACAAAGTATTCAATGTTTCCTAGATATCCTTAGAAGAATTTTTTAAATCTACATGATGTAAATAAGGTTTAGATAAACTGAGACCAATTATAGCCAATACTTTCTTATCTTTTACCTTCTATTTTTTAAGTTCATCTGCATCTGTTGGCTTTGGCACTATACCATCAACAATTTCCTAGAGATCTCTTTCAATTAACACTAACTGTATCTGTATTTTCCAACTATGAAAATAATTTCCATCAAACTTTTCATAAAGGCTTAAATTATCCATTTTATGTTAAATAAAATGTGCCCTTAAAAATAATATTTATATCTTCAATTTCCCCACACTTTTTATTCTTCATAAATAGAAAGGAAAAACCCATAAAGTAACCCTAAACAACACGCCTCTTTGCAGAGATTCTAAACAAAAATCAATCTGAAAAACTGTTTTAGGCAACAAACCAATTATCACTGCCTTTCCTTTTTGCAAAACCTTGGAGATGAATGTATTAATCTGGAAATTTTTCCATGAAGAGACAAATATAAAGTATCAATCAAGGTTGGCATGGGGTACAAACAGAGGATCCACTACCGATAAAAACAATGATTGAACTTGCCATGTATATTGAAGGAAGGAACGTATTGGAGAAGAGGCCAACACTCAACGAGAATGAATATCTTTGTCGTGAATATGAAATAAATACATAATTTGTTGCACCTATTGCTGATATCGAACCATGTATCTGTAACAACAATTATGGATCATTCTATATATCAAAAAAATGTCTCTCAACTACCTTGCACTGTTAATGAATGTTGCACCTAAAATAACATGGAGAAGCATGATTTTCAACGCATATGCTTGTAGCAGATTGGGGTATATAAATTTTATTTTAAAATTTTTGAGATGATAACAATGGACATAATGGAATGTCAAACAATGGCAAGAATGAACACAGTGGAGAGAAAGAGAAGAAATGCAGATGAATGATGGAGTCAAAAGGGTTTTGCACATGGTCTACATTGCTCACTTGTTGAAAAATGCAAGAATGGAAGAAAACAATAGCAGTTGCACATGGTCCTCACTACAGTGCTATTGTAAACATGATTTGGATGAAAACAAATGAATGGAGGGAGATTAGAGAGGTACAAGAAGTAACCTATTGTAATACCAAATTGAAATGAGAGAGAAAAAATGAGATTTCTCTTGAATCAAAATTTTGTCATTCACATTCAACTACAAACTATTATAAAGTATTGGAAAATTATAAAACCATTATTCCTGTATAAAACCATTTACAAGAATATAACTACCCAAACTATATTTTTTTTATTGGTTAATAGTTGCTAGGGGTAGCACCCTTTGTATTGATTTCAACAAAGATTTGAATTGTCTGTTTCATCGTTTGATCAACATTTTCATCAAATTCCCTATACATTCTATTGATAGATGTTTTGCAAGTATACCCATTGTCTTGACCCTTTATAAACACTCCAAAATTGAGGGCACTACTATTATTGTACTATCAAAATGTCCCTCATACAAATCATATACAATTTTTGAGTTTTTAGAAACCAAAAAATACCATGCTTAGCCCCAGACTATTCTTCATCTCCCATGGCCACTCGTACCTTCCTTGCCTCCAACGCGTCCACTACCACTGGGCACTCAGGTCCACACACACTATGTGTTGGGTTGTTGGCTTTCTCTTCAATGTCCCAGGAATCTTGCTCTCTCCATTCATCTCCACCACCGAGCTCCTATTCCTCGTTGTCATTCGCAAGCATTTTACCATCCAACCCTTTCGCTTGCAGATAAGCACCAACCCCCCTGTCACTAGTTTGTTGGAAATTCTTTCCACCCTCAACAGGAAGGAGATACTATGGTCTATCTCCCCCCAATGCTTCTACAATTCATCAAGGCAAAGAGTATACACCACCATGAATTTTGGGACCTCCAAACAATTTCCAGAGGACATGTAGTAGTGTTGGGGTAGCAGAATCAACAGGTTGTCATCTACATTATCCAGCACTTCATCAATTTCCTCCAGCCATGTGTGTTGGAAGACCATCTGGCATAGCTTCTTAGTCCCCGCCTTTGGCAGTCCCATGTAGAGAAGCATGGCCAAAAACATGGCTGAAATTTCCACATTAGCCCTAAATATTTTCCATGCCATGAGGAGTTCTTTTCCCAACACCTTCTTTGTCACTTAGATTATCAAAGAATGCATCGAGTTCAATAGACCCTTTAGCCTTTTATCTGTTACTTCCCCATAGAAGGATTGTTGTTGTTTCATTGTATTCAAGAACAATGGTGTTTCCATGGCTATGCTATGCTCAGAGCTCAAGCCTTTCCCACTTTTGATTTCTTGGAAAGCTATTCTTTCTTCTACCTCTAATTAAGCTCAACCCCACTATCCTTTTTATGATGACACATTAGGGATGCATACCATTATGTCACTTTGGTTGGCTTTTTGGGATGATTTGGTTGCACGAGCTGTCAGTAGTTTAAGATTTTCCATTATAGTTTTTAGTTGCTTCATTTATGCTTATGCACTTTCCAATACCAACCTTCATCCTCATGTACCTCTGAGTGAAACGTCCCATGAGGTGTCATACTTGCATTAAATTATTTGAGCTCTCCAACTTGTCTTCTAATTTTAACTATAGTTATCGAATTTTGCATATTGTTCCTTTAAAGTTGCCATTATTTTGGAGGTAGACCCTCTCTTTGGCATCCAACACGTGCTTTGGACCTTACCTGATAATTTTAGCCAATCCTCTATCCCTAGAGTGATGTCATCTTACCACCTTCACTTGATTATTTTGGCTTCTTGAGCCACAAAAAACTTATAGATCTACACTTTTAGATTTTTTTTTGTATTTCTCCACCAATGCTCCCATTATCTACCACCTTTTAGTGATTTCTATGCCTAACAACCTTCCCAAAATCTATGATGGTGATGTGAAGTTATGATGCTTATGACCGTATCTTTTCTATCACTAGCTACATCATATCTCTGAGATGTCCTTCGCTTCTGGTTTCAAGTTGGGGGATATTTTCAAATTCCTTCTCATTTTAGTGGGAGTCCCCTGTTCTTGTCATAGGGACCAAGGCCCAATCAGTTCTAGGACTGCCTTTATTGGGACATGGCTTGCATTGTCCCTACCCCTCCTAAGTCGCTGCCTTAGCCAGCCTATCCGCCACCTCATTACCTTCTGTGTAAACGTGGCTCACCTTGAAGGCTTCAAATTTCTCCAAACATTGGCTTATTGGTTGCAACCAATGATTTAGCTTCCAATTGGGAGTGTTATTGTTGTGCATCGCATTAATCATGACAAGAGAATCTCCTTCCAAATGAACCCTTCTTTCCTCGATCGTATGCCCCAATTGGAGACCAATCAGGGAAGCTCAAAATTTTGCCTCATTGTTGGTACATGTTCCCAGTCATGTGGATTTTTCTGCTATGATTCTCCCTTGATCATCCTGCACCACACATCCAAAACCCCCTGGGCACGAGTTGTCCCAAGCTACTCTATTGAAATTTATCTTTATCCATCCTTCCGATTCCAAGTACTTTCTCCTCAGTATCTTCACCAATTTATGGTCCCCCTTTGTATACATGTTCCACACCAATTTGGCCCCCATCACCATTGTTCATACCCGAACTAGTTTATTTATTAAATTAACAAAGTATGTTAATTTATTTACTTAACTATAAATTATTTTGTCATGTACTAAATTCTAACAAATCAATCAAAAAAATAAAGGTATATTCATTTCACAACCAAAGTATGTCAAAGAGATGTTGAAGAAGTTTTGAATGGAATACTCCAAACTAGTATGTACTCATATGGTTACTAGTCACAAGTTGAGCAAGAATGATGAATCCCCTAAAGCTGATCAGAGAAAGTACAAATCAATGATTGGTGGACTGCTATATCTAACTGCTACTAGACTAGATATTATGCATGCAATTTGTCTTGTGGCTAGATTTCAAGAATATCCTAGAGAGTCACATGTTGCAGCAGCACTTGAAGAGGATATTTAGATACTTGAAAGGCACTTTGGATCATGGTTTGTGGTATCAAAAGGATATTAATTTCACATTGAGTGCTTACATAAGGGCTAGTTTTGTGGATGACAAAAAAAGTACAAGTGTGGTGCATTATTTCTTGGATGTAGGTTGGTATCATGGCTTCGTAAGAAACAAGATTCAATTTCTTTATCTACTATAGAGGTTGGGTACATTGCAGCAACATCTTGTTGCACACAGGTGTTATGTAGAATGAAGTGAAGCTAGAATATATGCCTACAAAGGATCGAATTGTTGATATATTCACTAATGCTCTTCCTTAGGATACTTTTGAGTATCTCCGAGAGAATTTGGGGGTTATTTCCCTTCCCTCTTTGAACTCACTAATACATTTGACTACAAAATACGACAAAACTGTCTTACGAAATATGTAAAATTCGATGTTCGTCGGGTGCTTGTAAAATTTGATGTGTAATTTCCAATTTTTTGAAAGTTTATCCCCGACGTTCGTCGAAATGTCGGCTATCATTTTCGTCGAATTTTTGACAAACATGAAAAATTAAAAAAAATCAAATTGTGGCCAACATAAAGAAAAGTGAGTTCGCGCCTGATTTATTGCAACATTGTTTTGCTCTACTTGAGACAGTTTGTGGAGAACTAAGGACGATTTTCTTGGGAAAAATTAGAAAAAATTCAAGAAGATATCGCCAGGTTGAGGGTAGTCATTGTCCTTTTGTAGAATTCAGTTGTGAAGTCAGATTTGTAGTTCTAGGTTTGAAAATCATATTTTAAATCAACATCTCATCAGATTTCATTTTTAGAGGTTAAGGGTTCTGATAATTTCATGTCCAGATTTTGTTGTGTGGAATCACCATAAGATCACAACGGAGGAACAAATTCTTATGACTGTAATTATTTGATCCATAACTATATTGGTCATGTGGCATAGTTGTGCTATAATAAATACAGGATGCATTCATGTGTGACCCAAGTTTAATGTGGCTATGTTGTGATAGAAATGGAGGCACTCATATAATGTAGTTAATTCAGGTTGTATAATGTAGGTGTCAATCATCATTGGGTGCATTCAGGTTGTCTCAAGTTTAACAGGATAGGATGTAATTATAGCATGATCGAAGAGTGATTACCTCTTGCTGCAATAAAGAGCCTATAACTCTGGTTGATATGCAGAGTGGTTGTGTTATATCAATTATGTAGTGCATTCAAGCACAACCCATGTTTAATGGGCTATTCTAGAGAGTGATCAAGATTTTCTAAACCTTATGAATGTTACTTGACATATATTTGCATAATCTCAAATTCCTTTAGAGGCTTTTGAAGTATCAATGTATCCTATATAGGGTTTAGAATGATTTCTTTTAATTAAAAAAATAAATAAATGATGTATTTCCTGTAATTAGATAATGTGGAGATCTCCTAAATCTGCCCAACACACTATCCTCTTTGGCACTATATTCATTACTCGGCTACTAGGTTTTGCATGTGACATCTTTAATATCTTCATGACCGTGGCTTTTAAATAGATCTCAGTCTTTGCTTTAATCCTTTTCATGGTAACCCTTGAGTTCCATAATCCACCTTCAATCTCTTCTAAGAACGTTGTCTTAAGCTAGACTGCATAGTATGCATATAAAGCAAGTCCTTCATACCTGCCATTGTTCCAAACCACCACTCACTGCCTTGCTTAAAATGTTGCCTCCATAAGCACAATAGCATGTTTAAAAATCATGGTTGCTAGTGATTGACCATTAATCTCACCACTTTCATCATGAAGATACAATGAGAATTTTGTCTTCAAACTCAAGGCATTATGGAAGATAACATTGTGAGTTGTTTGTTGTGTACGATTTGATTTTCTTGCATATTTACTGCTTTGGTAACTTCCTTTAAGACTGGGTATTGCACCCTCAGCTGCAATCTCAAACAGCTCACTCACTATCACTTGAAGATTCCTTTCATGAGCATCCTTCTATAAAATCAAACTATGCCCTATAGACTACCTACTTACTATAGGGGACTCATTGTTTCATGGTATTGTAGTTCTTAAGATCCTTCAACCTTATTGACACTACTTCACATCCACAAAGTATTATTCACTATTTCCCATCTTTGGTGAGTCTCAAAACATTGCTCAAACATGCAATCCACTACCTCCATTATACAATATTAATGGCTAAGAAGAAACATTGAACCTATGATTACCACTGTTACTTCATTTGGACAGTCATTCCCGATTGCATTTGCCTTGTCTAACACTACCAAAAGCATTTGAAAAACCCTTACAGGTCAGCAAGGGGGTAAGGAAACTCACTGTTAAAATCTCCACTTTACTATGCAAGGTTTGAGCTTTATTATCTTGTCACTTCTTAGCCTATTTTTGACTGTCACATCTCAAGTGGCTATCATTCTTCTTACCGTAGATTGCATTTACAAATGTCACTAAGCTACATAGTGTGCTTGTTATTGGCTACAATCTTTAGATTGCAAGATTTTGTTATTACCTACAATGTCTCAATCTTTCTGGTATTGCAACCTCACTAATCCGCTATAGTTATGTTTATGTTCTCGAGGCCTAGGTTTGTACCCTAATCATGGTCTTACCAGTGATTACTTTGTTTTTTATTAGGGCTCTCTCAATGTTGAGGGCCTAGGGATAAACTCATCATAAGAAGTGACACATTGCATCTTTAACTAAAAGGATAAATCATATTGACATTAGCAATGATGATTCTGACTTGTTGCTCTTAGGAATGGGTCACTTGCTCTTACTAGCTAATACCTCCATTGTTGTAGGAATTTTGTGATCAAGTTCAATATTTTGATTTTAGGAGTCTTAACAGTTGGAAATCATAGTAAAATTAGAATTTAATAAGTTTTGGAATTAGCATTGTAAAGTGTTTTTTGGGGTCATAAACTTCAGACTATCTTCTCTTTTGCAGGGGTGGTTGCATGCCAATTTTTTTTGGTTTAAAATATCAAAATTATTAGATTATGTTACCTATCTATTAATAAACATTATTGGAGTGTGAGTTTGATATTTTTTGAAGATCTAAATAGTCAAGCTTGGTAAATAAAAATCATGTCAGATAATATTAGTCCAGAACAAAATGAAGAGACACTTGATAGATTGTGGGCTAGATTGAAAAGAAAGGGTGATGGGAAATGTTATTGTCCTTGCAATAATAAGGGCTTAAAGAGCTGAATAACTTTTAATCACAATTGAGAAACATTGTAGGCAGCATGGTCACGTTGAAGGGGGCATGATTATCGTTCATTGGTAAGTTGTTCATAATGTTATATGTGTTTATATTGATTGAATTTGTAAATGTTTATATTGTTTTAACATTTTATATATATATATAATCACTTGATCATGATCATGGTTTATTTGTGTCTATCATTATTATAAAGGTGGGGCACCCTAGGGCAGATGATATGGATTATCACGGCCCAAAGAATGTGGTTTTGCAAGCCAAGGAACATGGAGCTGTGAATATTGAAAATGAAGTTAATGATCCTATGGAAGAAGATGATCATGTGCTAGAAAAC
>VDFB02057482.1:0-12186 GCA_007258455.2 Sequoia sempervirens
CTATCCTTCTTCAAAATGATAGCATAAAAATACCATTCATGTGTTGTTGATAAGAGAAGAAATGGCCTCAATTTATAGACTTGAGAAGAGGTAAATGGAGGGTCAAGATTGGAGATTGATTCAATGGCTAGGATTGTTTGAGAAGGTGGGGTTTGGATTGATAGCCTCACTTTGTAACAAGTGTCACAAGAAGACTTTAAAAATAGGACCACATGGCATGGGGAGAGGAGCCAAGGGTGCTCACACATGTGTGAGCACACCTTGGGAGAAATGGATATGACAAGTCTCCACACCTTTCCCAAGACTATAAAATTCGTCACTTCTCTTTAAGTGACCTTTTAAGGGTTCATACTTTGCCCAAAAGGCCATATTATATTTTCAATAAGTTTCCACCTCATAGGTACTTACCCTTGGGTTCATTTTTACCCTAAAGTCAATAGAACAAGCCCAAATAACTATATGAAAGAGAATTCTAATTTTAAAATACAAATTTTGATTTGTGAGCACACCTTGGGTAGATGGGATGTTGACATGTCTATAACATATAAAAGAGAGGGTGGCTTGATAATGACATGTCTATGACATGTAATGTAGGGTGGTTTGACCATGTGTACTCACACATGTGTGAGCACACATGGGGAAGCCAAATGGCTAAAAGAGGAAAGGTCACATGCATGGTGTAACTCCCACACAAGGGTGAATGGGGTGAGTTGTAAGGTGATAGTGACTTGTGCATGCAAGTTACATGTGAGTGAGATTAGAATAAATTTTTAAATTTAAAAAAAAATATAATGAAGATTAATTAATCAATTAATTTAAGATTAACTAATTAATGGATTATGAAAGATAGTGACATCTCCCTAATCCTAATTAATTAGATTAAATGATGTATTATATTAAATTAATGTGACTTAGTAAAATGGATAATTTTATTAATTAAGTATAATGGTAGATTGTGTCAATTAATAATGCTTAGGATATGATGGGTACACTTGTCACTTAATGAATTAGCTTTTTATTCACAATTATTTTATTCATCATTTTATTTTATTTTATTTTATTTTATTTTATTATTTAATTATTTTTATTTTTCTCTAGCACTTATTTATTAATATTGTTAACTTTTATTTGTTTATTTTTAGGAGTGTGTATTTAATAATTTTTTTATTATTTTATTTGTATTTTTATTTTTATTTGTTTTATTTATTTATTTATGTCTTTCTTTATTTAATCTCTACCTTCTTCACACATAAATTAATTATATAAAAACACTTACATAATATTACCACAAAAAATTATAATATGTCTAAAGTTTTAACAAAAAGAGGGTCATAATTTTTTTAAAAAAATTCTATAATATATATGCATATTTTCTCACACACACATATATATATACATGTATACATGTAATTAAATTTAAATCTACAGTTGTATTTTATCACTACACTCATAATAAAATCATTTTAAATAATAAAAGAAGTTTTATAAGCATAATTTAACATCGACACATTATAATTGTACAAAAGATTCAAAATTTGTGTGAGTGGGAGAATGACTATGACTCCTTCAGTGTTGTAGTGGTTTGATGAGTTGGTTGGGATGACTATGCCTATGAACATGGTGTTTCCCTCTTTTTACATAGTTGGGGTCCATGTGCTTTTAGATGTGGGAGTGGATGGGGGTTCCCCCTCTGCTCTAGGTGTTATGAATGTTGAGGCCTCTATCCTTGTTTCTAATGCATGTGAGGCTATCCCTAATCATGCTCCTATTTTTGGGGGTTCTTCTAGCCGAGTGAAGTTTGTCTCTGAAGTTGCTAAAGAAGGTGTTAGGCATCCTACTCAATCTCATGTTCACCTTTTTCCTTGTGCTAGGGATTCCCTTGTTATCATTTATGGACCAGAAGTTGCTGAGAATGAGGAGTACTATGTGAAGTAGCGAGTGGTCTACAAGTTTGATGGCAAATTGTAACGCCCCGCCGTGCAAACCCCAAAGGACAATAACACAATAATTACAGCAACTTTAAAAAAAATAAAAATAAACATAACATACATGTAATACACATTAAGTCATAACATGAATTTCAATTAAATAGATTCATTAACACATACATCCCTTGGGGTACACGAAGAGTCATTACGCAACTTAGATCCATACAACATCAATAAAGAATAGAATCCAAAGATATAAAGTAAACAATAACAAATATAATACATACATGAAAATTCATTGATAAGAAGTCATCTGTAAACATAAATACAACACATTAAATAACAACTGCCATAGCCAATATCCACACAAGGATTAACGTTGCATTACATTACAGTACAATGTTCAAAAAGTATAATGATGTAAACGTGTTCCCAAACATAAATGGAAACCATACACAAGATACCATGATACAAATGAATAGATGAATACTAGCATCAAAACTGGCTCCAAAACAAATACAACTCTGGAGTCGCTATAATAGCACCAATCCGCACCTCTCAATCCTCGACTGGGAATCCAATGGGGTGCTTGGCACATTCCACCCGACCATGTGAGTCCGAAGACCCACCCCCGTGCTAGGAGCTAACAAGAAAGAGACCTCAACCAAGAACATCCAACAGAGAACCACAAGACTCAACGTCATACAAAGTATCATAACACTCAGAAATTACAATGAAATAATCAACCACATCCAATAATCATAAATCTCATCACATAATTCAAGGCAATAGCCAGTAAACAAGGAACCAAAGGAAGATCATAAAACACTTTCAAATCAAACTGAATTAATAAATGTAACACAATTCTGAATCACAATGACACAATACAATAACATCATATCACAGTACCATAAGAGTACAAGGTCAAAACCCAACATCCACAAGATTTATACAAGACCAAAGAATACACCAAAGATCAAATAGGGTAAACCATAAATCAATTCAAAACAACTATGATCCATCAATTCAAGACAAAGAACCACTTCCAGAGGATTTCCAAAGAAGCAACATAATAAGGAATGTTAGAGGAGAGTGTCATCGCATGGCTTAACATGGATTATCCAGACTACCACTATCGCAAGGTGCCGCCTCTGTCTACTAACGAATTATCCAGACAATCCAGGCAATAGGAGCCGCCTCCATCTATGGTTATCTAGACTACCTATCTCAAGGAGCCGCTCCATAGGGTTGCTCATGCGGAACCGTTAACCTTTCATGAAGACAAGGTAACGATCTTTCCAACCACGGCCTTCTCAATCCCCTTTAGTCTGTGGTAGCACTCAAAGGCAGATGAGGCATCAATTATCTTTTTTAATGTGATTCTACCCACCCCCTAATTAATTATTTAAATTATCACTTATTAATTTCACTCTAACGAGGGCTATCCTGGCGCCCCTTTGTGCGCCGACCACCCACTTAGAGCCACTCCCACTCTAGACACTCAAAACATAAAAACCAAATCCAAGGGTTGTACACCATAACAAGTACATTAGATCACAACAAAGAAGCATGCAAGGCATTACCCATCTTGCCATAAATACATAACCAAAATCTCAATGATTCATGTACAACCCTTTCAAAATCATAAAACCAAACACTTGCCACAACAAGGGCACATAAAAGGAGGAACATTAACCAACAATAAACATAAACCTCTGGAAGATTCTCATAAAGTTACACTAGGGTTTCCCCATGAAAATATGACAACAATAAAAGCAAAACCTTGAAGAACCAAATGCGATTCAAATATAGCGAGAGAATACATCAAAATAAGATCAACAACTCCATTAACAACATCAACAACTTCAATACGAACTAAATCGAGAATCCAAGGGGAACCTCTATTTTCTCCTCTGGGAATACCCAAAATTCAAGGAACTTTCCAAATTTGACTCATTAACAACTCAAGCAAAATCATCAATCATGACAAAGATAACATTAACTGATTTACCACTTAGGGCAAAGAGCAAAAGAACACATACGGGTTCCCAACGAATAGCAACATAAATAAAATGAGAGAAAATCTCCAACTCAAAATCAACTCACGAAACTTCACATTGAAAGGGTCTATCAAAACAATCCATAAACCACACATTCAAATACAATATAACCATTCATTCAATAAGAAGTAACTCGAAGCAATCTAATAAGAACATTATTTTAAAGATCAATCATTTCCAACATTTAAGGATATCACAATATTGCGAATGAAGATATAATCTGATGTTTTTAAGCCATAAGACACTAATCACAAGTATACTCCTCCAAACACAAATTAAAACAAATATATTCCAATTAGGAAACTATATAGTATTGCACCACCTAACTATTAAATATTTACCAAACTTTCAATTATGCAAAAATCATTTCCCAACTTAAATACAATTCTATGCTTCTATATTCTTTAGAATCAAAAGAAAAACCCCTACGTAGTAAATGAACAACTTGACATGAAGATAGGATTATCAAAGGAACAATGATATACTTCCATAGGGTTTGCAACAAACATTAAAAGATTGACATACTTATATAAATACTCTTCCAAATATTAACAATAACATAATTTACTATTGGATAACAAAATGGATCAGTATGAATGTCTTGGTGTTTTAAATATATTTTTATTGGGTCTTTATTCTCCACCACAGTAACTTACTATTTAGAAATAAATAAATAAATAAAAATCGTAAAATACATTATTTATTATAATTATCTATAAGAAAATAATAATATATGTTAAACAATCTAAATTCTATCTATTCATTTCGTTTATTCACTAAAAGAGAAACGTAAATTAAACTTCATGTTTTATCATACCAAGCATACTAACCCAACATTCAAAAGCAATAAACTTCAAAGAACAATTGAACTATCGTCTACGATCTAACTCTTTACTTGATATGAAATCGTTTTAACTCATTAAAAACTACATTCACATATCTTATTAACATCTCACTATACTCATCATAAAGTTGTATTAAATAAAAGAAGTTATAAAAGTATTCCAACCAATTTATTTTATTCCCATTCAGAATTTATAATCATTCCTATAACTATATTCATATATCTATAAACATGATTAGCCAATTAATACTCTAATTTATATTTAAGAGGATAACTAACCTCACCAACACTACATTACAATGCCAGTTTCCTTCCTAACTAAAACTATATGAGCAACTAATTTCACTATGAAATAAGAGCTTGTTCACTTATAAAAAGGGCATAACTATTTTCCTAATAATCTAATGTTTACTAATTCCCATTACTTAATATAATCATTTAATTTAACAAAAGGGAAACATCCTTTTCTACGTTCTGATACAACGATTGTACTATCATCAACCACATATATCTATACTTACATATATATAACTATTTCTATACATAGATAAATATTATTAATTTATAATATTTGTTGTCTTATACAAGAAACAAAATGTACAGAAGGAGTAGATGTGATTATACGAAAGTGAACGATTAAGGAGGATATCTGAATATGACAACCGTATGGAACACGATGAAGCAGAGGTCTGATCGATTCAGGACAATGGTTGCAAGGATAGAATGACATAAAATCCGATAAAATCTGAAACCCAACTTAAAAAGTAATGACATTAGATAAACTTTTAAAGGCACAAGGTCACTACATTGATCAAAGAGCATGAGAAAGTAGAATAATCGAATAGAAGAATTCTGTGGTAGATAACCGGCTAAGGTTGACGTGGTTATGAGAGAGCAATTTAGCTTGATTATAACAGAACTTAGCATTCTCTAATTTTTTTTTTCCTACATTGACAAGAAATGCAAAGGATTTCTTAACAACTTAAGTTACTAATTTAAATGGATATCAAAACAAACCTGAAGGCTCATAGTATATTCAACCTTCAACAACGCATCAAAACAGAGGCGAAGTTCTCAAGAAATTTCCAAACAAATGTTATTGACAGGAACAAAAAAGTGGACGCATAAACAAGGTATGTGAACTGTTTGACAGAATGCCTCAAGCGATGTCATCACATGAAATGCACTGATTGCAGGATTTCACAAATTGGATTTTTATTCTAAAACCAAATCATCAAAGAACCGACGAGATTTAAAGTAACCAGAGCAATTGCTAAATTTTCTACACCTTGAAATTTGAACAGTCGCAATTGTGAAAGATGGTCAATGATTTTAGGGAGACTATTAAATTCTGTACAATTTCTCAGCTCTAAATGCTGTAACTGTGATAGGTTGTCAAGCATATCAGAAAGTGAATATTGAAATTTGGAAATATCGCCATCTACTTGCATTATTATCAAAACCCAAATGTTATCCACAAGACTACAGAGAAGGAGAAAGGTGAGGTGCAAATACGTGACTTATGAGGAAATCATATAAGGGTACTTAACAAAGGAGCCTCAAAGTCTTGCAATTACCTTGTTAATTTTCTGATCACTATGCAAGTAAACTAGGGGTGCATAAACAATCAAACTACCATCCATAACCATTTTGAAACAAATATGAAACTCTGATGGCTACCAGAGACAAGGCTGACCACCTAGAGGGTCTATCTGAGGAAAGAAAATTATACAAGAAGCGGTGGCAATCACACTAATATACCATGAATTTGAAACCATTTAAAGGCTGCAAGAATTCTTATGCAATAAAATTGATCGGCATACAAGACAGAGAAAAAAATTAACTAACCTTATTTATACTCGTTGCAAGTAGTGTGGAAAGCCAGGAAAACTAAATGCTTCAGCACAGCGAGAGGCTCAGTCGAGTTCATGAGCTAACAGCTAATAATGTCCTCATTATGGCACGGGTCCTTAGTACTGAACTTGCCAGATCAATGGATGCATTGTCTTCTAAGATGGCGCAGTCCTTCCATCCACATTGTATCCCACAACAACATGAGGGAATATGCACAAACTTAAATTTGTGGTTTAGGGTTTAGGGCTTATTGTTGTCGGCATTCCGGGTGTTTACACCAAAGGATAAGCACCCAAGAGAAGTGTAGAGACTATGTAACGGAAAAATTCCACCACTCCAATGACGTAGATTTACTCCAATAGTGTGTGAATGATCAAAACCTTCTATGGGTTGCACTTTCTGCCATATATAGTTTCTTCCCAAAGGAATCAAGGTTTGCCGCATTCTTGGGTAAAACTCCAGTGTACTATAGTAAATAATTGCTTCTGAACAGATAAAGAAAAGGCCACATCATCCATCAAGCAAAGAACTACAAGGGATGTAACATGTACGTCGATCCAAGAAACTACACACTTCCCATCACTCATTACTGCGAGGTTTGATTTCATGTACCCACTGATCCTTGATACTTTCTAACCCTCTATCAACGATACCCGTTTGTGTTGCTTATATGAATCAAAATTTGTGCCAAAGCACTTAAAACTGAAGTTATTCTTCTCTTACTTTTCAGTCTCGTTATTGCCTCTATACACTCACTTACGCCGTCAAGAGACAGGGTCATAAGCTGAGTTTAAGGATTTCGTTTCTCCTTACCAGAAAAAAAAAACATCTGGACATGCTCCAACACAGGTGACTTGAGCCCTCACTCTGCAAGTAGGAATTGCAGATAACCGCTTTATCAAATGATAACAAATTCTCCAGAGACACGCTAATGACCCTCCCCTCACCTTCTTTGCCAACATCCAAAAATACTACCGAAGGAGCCCCTTCCAATTCCTAACTGAATGCCTTTCCACCTTCCCCATAACCGAATCTTGAAACTGTAATAATATTTCTTTGCGTGTTTATTATTTATTTCACAAGGAAATAATAATAAAAATCTTATATGAAATATTTTATCATCCCAAAATAAGAATAAGTTATTTAATTTTATTTATTGCACTATTATTCATTATTTCCATAATCATTTATTTATTTATTTATTTACTTATAATATTCAGGTTTGATTTGTTTAATTCATTTTAAACATTAATAATATTTTATCTACTTTAATATTTTGTCACTTTAAAAATTAAAATAAATCATTAATCAACAATTATCTTCCCTAATGAAAATCATTCACTTCCAATGTTAATATAATTAACATTTCTTATAAGTCTATTTTTTTTATTTAATTCTAAGTAAATCAAATGACCTTATAATTAAATTAATTTTGATTAATCAAATATAATCATAGCACTAGTGTTATAGCATTTCCTCAAACAAAATCATCAAGACCTTCCCAATTCGATCAACCACGTTTGAAAACACTTTTAACAACGACAATGACATGACCACCCAAACATGACTACTTACTTGAATGTCAGAACAACTTGAAATGGAGGGACACTACATCCTCCCCCCCTAGGTTTCGACTTACTCCTGGAAGTCGGTCTCAAGCATAAACACGGTAACACAACAACTAACAACAATGTCAACAATCATACGACATTAATTGAGCCTGCAATTTAAGCAACATACAAAGAAATGAAATGGCACCAAAACGAGGATGGGATTGCAACAGGCCACAAGGACAAGGTGGTGATCAAGGTTGGGAAAAATTTCTTGTCAGCTCCTATGTTCAATGTCAAACCCATTGGGTCCTATATAAAATGCTCGCCCTGTCCTGACAATGCAGGTGGAATCGAGACTTAGTTCCTACAATCCTGCATGCAAACAAATGTTGTGCACAATACATATATATCAAAATACATCATGAGAGGAAATCCCAGCATAGTAGGGCACTCACGAGCGAGTGATACCACACTGTCCCTCCCACTAACCACATATAATAGTCAAAACAATTCTAGTAACTCGTAAACAGTTTACTTCTTATTAGTTAAACAATATTCTCATAAGGATGCTAACCATAAACCTAATTCATATACTATATCAAAATGAATTACCACTTGAAATTATAAGTATCGATACCTACATATTACAAATGCATTACCTTCATTGCTACGTTTCTGAAGTCAACTTCCTATAAATCAAAAGCTACCATAGAACATTGCACATTAGTACCAATAATTCAAGTTGCATCTTAACCTCAAGATACTATATTCTGCTAACAATCATAGAATAATTCTCCACAAAACTTCTTATTTTCGTTAAAACTCATAATTTTCACCCAAAGAACTCCACATTAACCATTATTCCACACCAAATATCACATCAATTTCAACAAAAAGGCAAAATTTTACACCTTCACAGATTCAAGAAAACATAATTCATCACTCAAAGACAACAATATTGCAGATTTCACACACACTTGACATATTCACACACATAAACACATCACCAAGAAACACATCACACTAAAACTCAAGGGTCCATAGAGCATCCCCGACAGAAAGGATATCGGTGCATTGCGCACTACACCGTGGGTCCTATCCTTTCAATCGGTTTCCTGCACCACAGATCCAATACCGGTTAACAGAAGAAACTCAAGTTCACAACAATGACAACAGAAAAGTGAAACTCAAGATGCACGGGTCTAAGCGCAAGGTTACATAGTGAGCACACAAAGTACCCAGTGTATGAACCTAGGCTCTGATACCAATGTTGTAACGCCCCGCCGTGCAAACCCCAAAGGACAATAACACAATAATTACAACAATTTTTTTTAAAAAAAAATAAACATAACATACATGTAATACACATTAAGTCATAACATGAATTTCAATTAAATAGATTCATTAACACATACATCCCTTGGGGTACACGAAGAGTCATTACACAACTTAGATCCATACAACATCAATAAAGAATAGAATCCAAAGATATAAAGTAAACAATAACAAATATAATACATACATGAAAATTCATTGATAAGAAGTCATCTGTAAACATAAATACAACACATTAAATAACAACTGCCATAGCCAATATCCACACAAGGATTAACGTTGCATTACATTACAATACAATGTTCAAAAAGTACAATGATGTAAACGTGTTCCCAAACATAAATGGAAACCATACACAAGATACCATGATACAAATGAATAGATGAATACTAGCATCAAAACTGGATCCAAAACAAATACAACTCTGGAGTCGCTGTAATAGCACCAATCCACACCTATCAATCCTCGACTGGGAACCCAATGGGGTGCTTGGCACGTTCCACCCGACCATGTGAGTCCGAAGACCCACCCCCCGTGCTAGGAGCTAACAAGAAAGAGACCTCAACCAAGAACATCCAACAGAGAACCACAAGACTCAACGTCATACAAAGTATCATAACACTCAGAAATTACAATGAAATACACGAAGAGTCATTACACAACTTAGATCCATACAACATCAATAAAGAATAGAATCCAAAGATATAAAGTGAACAATAAAAAATATAATACATACATGAAAATTCATTGATAAGAAGTCATCTGTAAACATAAATACAACACATTAAATAACAACTGCCATAGCCAATATCCACACAAGGATTAACGTTGCATTACATTACAGTACAATGTTCAAAAAGTACAATCATGTAAAGGTGTTGCCAAACATAAATGGAAACCATACACAAGATACCATGATACAAATGAATAGATGAAAACTAGCATCAAAACTGGCTCCAAAACAAATACAACTCTGGAGTCGCTGTAATAGCACCAATCCGCACCTCTCAATCCTCGACTGGGAACCCAATGGGGTGCTTGGCACGTTCCGCCCGACCATGTGAGTCTGAAGACCCACCCCCCGTGCTAGTAGCTAACAAGAAAGAGACCTCAACGAAGAACATCCAACAGAGAACCACAAGACTCAACGTCATACAAAGTATCATAACACTTAGAAATTACAATGAAATAATCAACCACATCCAATAATCATAAATCTCATCACATAATTCAAGGCAATAGCCAGTAAACAAGGAACCAAAGAAAGATCATAAAACACTTTCAAATCAAACTAAATTAATAATTGAAACACAATTCTGAATCACAATGACACAATACAATAACATCATATCATAGTACCATAAGAGTACAAGGTCAAAACCCAACATCCACAAGATTTATACAAGACCAAAGAATACACCAAAGATCAAATAGGGTAAACCATAAATCAATTCAAAACAACTATGATCCATCAATTCAAGACAAAGAACCACTTCCAGAGGATTTCCAAAGAAGCAACATAATAAGGAATGTTAGAGGAGAATGTCATCGCATGGCTTAACATGGATTATCTAGACTACCACTATCGCAAGGTGCCACCTCCGTCTACTGACGAATTATCCAGACAATCCAAGCAATAGGAGCCACCTCCATCTATGGTTATCCAGACTACCTATCTCAAGGAGCCGCTCCATAGGGTTGCTCATGCAGAACCGTTAACCTTTCATGAAGACAAGGTAACGATCTTTCCAACCACGACCTTCTCAATCCCCTTTAGTCTGTGGTAGCACTCAAAGGCAGATGAGGCATCAATTATCTTTTTTAATGTGATTCTACCCACCCCCTAATTAATTATTTAAATTATCACTTATTAATTTCACTCTAACGAGGGCTATCCTGGCGCCCCTTTGTGCGCCGACCACCCACTTAGAGCCACTCCCACTCTAGACACTCAAAACATAAAAACCAAATCCAAGGGTTGTACACCATAACAAGTACATTAGATCACAACAGAGAAGCATGCAAGGCATTACCCATCTTGCCATAAATACATAACCAAAATCTCAATGATTCATATACAACCCTGTCAAAATCATAAAACCAAACACTTGCCACAACAAGGGCACATAAAAGGAGGAACATTAACCAACAATAAACATAAACCTCTGGAAGATTCTCATAAAGTTACACTAGGGTTTCCCCATGAAAATATGACAACAATAAAAGCAAAACCTTGAAGAACCAAATGCGATTCAAATATAGTGAGAGAATACATCAAAATAAGATCAACAACTCCATTAACAACATCAACAACTTCGATACGAACTAAATCGAGAATCCAAGGGGAACCTCTATTTTCTCCTCTGGGAATACCCAAAATTCAAGGAACTTTCCAAATTTGACTCATTAACAACTCAAGCAAAATCATCAATCATGACAAAGATAACATTAACTGATTTACCACTTAGGGCAAAGAGCAAAAGAACACATACGGGTTCCCAACGAATAGCAACATAAATAAAATGAGAGAAAATCTCCAACTCAAAATCAACTCACGAAACTTCACATTGAAAGGGTCTATCAAAACAATCCATAAACCACACATTCAAATA
>VDFB02057484.1:0-63699 GCA_007258455.2 Sequoia sempervirens
GGGGAGGAGACAGTTTGTGGTAGGTCGGCATGGGTAGCCACGGCGGTTGCGGGTTCGACCAACGGTAGAGAGTCATGGGGGACATCAGGAGTCAGAGAGCAGAGAGGAGGGGGAGGTTAGAGCAGCACCAGGGGAGGAGAGGAGATCACCATGACATTGATTTATGGTTGAGAGACAGGGAGAGGTGAGACGATTTCGCGTTCGTCGGATTGTGGAGGATCATGAGGAGGGACAGGAGCAGGGGGATAGGGAGCATCCAGCAGGTGAGGAGGAGGAGTTAGAGCAGGTGGATGGGGAGGGGGATGGGGAGGATGATGGGGATGATGGGATAGAGTTAGTGGTTGGGGAGGAGGATGTGATGGATGTTGACAGAGATGCGAGGGCAGAGGATGGTGCGACAGCAGATGCATTAGCATTAGTTCCTTATATTCCAAAGGACCCCATTGTACAGGGGAGAGGGGCGGAGGCGAGAGTACGGATGGCAGAGCGGAGAGTGAGGGCTCTAGAGGCTGAGCTAGCTAGAGTAGAGCGGGAGGCATTGATAGATTATGACGCCATTACTTTCCAGTTAGTAGGAGCAGTGAGGGAGAGGGACATGGCACAGGCAGAGGTGCAGAGGATACAGAGTGAGCTAACTAGTATGACATGGGACCGTGACAGGTTACAGGCAAAGGTCGTGGTTTTACAGGCCAGGGGGGAGCCAGAGGAGAGGACATGGCAGATAGCTGATCAGGGAGCAGGGTGCACTAGTCAGCAGTCAGGAGATCTCGAGCAAGACTGGGACGAGCTTCAGGACATGGTACATTGTCTTGAGTAGACACTTGGAGATATGGGGATGATGCAGGAGAGGGAGGCCGTGGCAGTAGAGTAGGCATGGATTATGCGGGCTAAGAGAGATGCAGCACAGGTTCAGGTACAGGTTATAGAGACAGAGAGGGATGCGGCATAGGTACGCATTCAGAGTGAGAGGGCGGCAGCAGAGGCAGAGATACAGGCATTGCAAAGAGGGAGAGATGAGATGGTAGCAGAGGTAGCGACTCTCCGGAGGGAGAGGGATTCAGCAGAGTTATGAGCATAGGCTCTCCAGCGGGATAGAGATGCAGCAGAGGCTTGGATACATACCCTTCAGGCAGAGAGGGATGCTGCGATGGCTCGTGTTCCGACAGGTCAGGGTGAGGGTGGGATGACCAGAGCAGATATGCAGATTGTGGAGAGAGAGAGGGATAGATTACAGGCAGAGCTGGCACAGAGTCAGTTAGCTCAGGAGGCATGGGAGCGGGAGAGGCGGGTGATCAGCGCGGATCGAGATCAATATCGACATGAGCAGAATGCCGCGAGACTGATAGTTGGGCAGAGGGATGAGTTTATGTAGCAGGCTAGCTATTGGAGAGGGGTATATGAGCAGGTTGTTCCAGATCCAGCACAACACACTGCACGCTACGTCAGCCAGGCTCCACAGCCACCAGGGCCATCTCAGTCTCTAGGGACATGCACTAGGGGATTCAATGATTACCGGCGGACGCCGTCTCCATACGGCGGTTATCAGGGGACACCCACCCATGAGTACCAGGGGACTCCAACACACAGAAGGCTAGAACCCGATTCTTCGCAGAGGTCAGATGTGGGCAGCTCTCAGTAGAGTAGGTAGATGCAGGACATTGGTTATTTTTGGCAGATACAGGATGGATGGGTTCTGTATGTTGCCAGAGGGTAGAGGTGTTCCACTTCTCTGGATTGTATATTTTATTAGGCGATGTATGATGGACTTGTGACAGATATTATATTATTTTGTATGGGACAGTTCTTATTGACACCATGTAGTATGTTTCCTTTTATGATGGGTGATTATATGTATGCGTATATGGTATTTTATGTTTATGCGGATGGATGTATTGGTTTATTTATGTGCATGTGTTGATGCATTTATGCTCGTGTTTAGGATATGAGATGTTCATATGGATGATTAAAATATGAATAATTGTGTATGAATAATGGTGCTTATGTTTATTCATGCTAATGTGTTAGTTCATTGCGATGTTTATGGATGATTGGATATATGTACTTATGGAATATGAATGATATGCGCATGGTGATATGTTATGTGTACTCATGGGATCTATGACGATTTTTATATACATGAATACCTAGTTGACTTATTTGTCATGTATGTGTATGATGGATTTTGTATGAACCTGTTATATATGCAGGCTGTGATGTATTATGCATCTAACACTTTTGTGATGCAGGTGGCGAAGTATGTATAGACCTAACATGTGATGATGCATGTGGCGAAGTATGTATGGACCTAATATGTGATGATGCAGGTGGCGAAGTATGTATGGACCTAATATGTGATGAAAGCGATGATGGAGATATGGCATAGTATTTTTGTAATTTTAGAGGAAATAACACACGGCCATGAGTGCCAATAAGAACTGATGTGATGATGGGAGGTGGGTATGTAGTGATCTGTAAAAAATTATCAGTATCCTGAGAAGAAGGGCAAAGAATGAGGGAAAGTATTTGCACAACCAAAACCATAGGGTGAGTGTTAATGCAATGATTATGAAAAATGCAATCCTAATTCAATTTATCATCTTTGGAGCACTGGTTTTTGCTATAGCATAAGACACGATACACCAAGGTATAGAGGACCGAGGTAGATTAGTGTCTAATGCATGAGAGAAACACGCCAGACAAGAAGGTTATCCCAATACCCCAAAGTCTCAAAGAGAGACTTTAGTCGGGTCTGGTATTGAGATAACCACAAGCATAAAAGGATGCCCCAACATAACACAAGACCTCCAAGATCTTGGTGGGTATTATGTGGGACAACCAAAAAGACTCAATCAAGATATGCCCCTATGTGGACTAATCAAAACACGCCATAATATGATGGATTATGGCGGCCTTGACAAGTGATTATAGGGAACTCAAATGGTAAACAAAAACCAAAAGCATCAAAAGATCGCAACCAATTTCAAATGTCCATTGCCATAGGATCAAGGGGGTGGATGGAAGTGATGAGGTCTGTTAGGAAGGATGCATCCTGCTGAGACCTATGATGGATACTGCATGAAAAGATCGATATGATATAGGATATTCAAAATTGATTAGAGTCATTGGTACAAGTGGGTTTGGTTTGTTAAGGACCAGCTAGATAAAGACATAGCTTGATGACACAGCACAAGGGAGACAAGCCACAACCTAAAGACCTAGGGGCTTAGGGGCCGATCAGAGATTGGCCTTACTTATGTGAAAGCACAGAGCCCTCGTAGTTCAGGGAAAAAGATCATGGATAAAGCGGAAAGAAGACAATGGTGACCGATGATGAAGGACACAACAGGCGATAGACCAATGCCCTGGGGGAAGATCAAATGATCAACCTTGCCTACGTGAAAGCGCAGGGGCAACGTAGTTCGATAAAAGACCATGGACAAAAGCAAAAAGGGATCAGCGAAGATGAATTGATGGAGGACCAAAACAAGGTCGATCCAAAAATGCCCCGGGGGCAGATCGAGTGATCAGCCTTGCCTACGTGATAGCGCAGGGGCAACGTAGTTCGACAAAGGATGAAAGTGGGACAAGAGGATGAGATCCAAATGGAGACCGCCACGATGGGTGGTTTTACATGACGAAACAGACCGACCGACAAAGTGAAACAAAAGGTAGAAGCTCAAAGTGGGATATAGAAAAGCTCAGAGTGAGGGATAGGTAAGATGGGTCGTCCAATGCTCAATCAACAAATACCAAGCAACCTAAGCTGATGTGGGTGGAGATGATAGTGCGGATGACATCATAAAATAACTAGGATGCCAGGTAGATAATGATTAAGCCCTCTACGGATGATGCCTGTTACCAGGTTTGCACCATCCATACTTATCCCAGGCACCACCAAGAGGTGGTTTTCACCATAGGACAAATTTATTTATCTTTTTGGATTTTTTTATTTTTTTTTGGATTTTTTTTTTTTTGATTTTTTTGAGAGGGTAGATCAAGCGGACTTAAGCGTGGAACCTTTTCAGATGGAGAATATTGACGGGTTCGTCAAGGGGATCTCCTTCTAGAGTAGTCAACCTATAGGCTCTAGATCCATATTTGGCAGTTATGATATACGACCCCAACCAGTTTGCCTCAAATTTGCCTTTCTTGTCGAGGTCTTGCTGTGTATGCTGATTTTCCTTGAGGACAAGTTCACCAACATGGAATTGCCTGGGGCGGACCTTTTTACTATAATAACATTTGAGACGATTCTGGTATACTTGTAGGTGATCATAGGCTCGTATTCTGCGTTCATCCAGTAACTCTAGCTGTGCAAGCCGTGCAATGCGAGCATCTTCTTCGCTGATGAGGTTCTTCAAAGAAATTCTCAATGAGGGGAGCTCAACTTTGATTGGAAAGATGGCTTCAACACCGTATACCAAAGAGTATGGGGTGGCGCCTGTTGGGGTGCGGATGGATGTGCGGTAGGCCTAGAGGGTAGGATGAATGTGAAGGTGCCAATCTCGTCCAGTGTTATTGACAACCTTTTTGAGGATACGAATGAGGGTCTTGTTGGTTGCTTCGGCCTGACCATTACCCTGAGGATAATACGACGTCGACCAACGATGTTGGATATGGAAAATATCATAAAGGTCATTTCATGGCTTGATTTTAAAGCGGCTTTCCGTTATAAATGATGATGGTGGATGGGATACCATGTCTGCGAGAGAATATGGTAGAGGATAGTTTAAATCGGGTCGTTGATTTGTGAGAGTGGCATTGCTTCCACCCATTTGGTGAAGTACTCAGTTGCGGTGATGATGAATGTATGGCCGTCGGATGATGGTGGGTGAATCTTGCCAATCAAGTCGAAACCCCATTGAGAAAATGGCCAGGGTGCTAGGAGAGGCTGAAGATCTTGCACTGGAGCATGGATCAAATCCGCATGTTGTTGGCAAGGGAGGCATTTCCTCACAAATTCGCAAGCATCGTGTTCCAATGTAGGCCAATAGTATCCAGCCCGTAAGATTCTTTTGGCCAGAGCCATACCATTTGAGTGAGCCCCACAAATACCACCATGTACTTCTGTTAGTACTGTTTGGGCCTCGGTCTCATTCAGACATCTCAGGAGGATTCCATCATACCCGTGACGATAAAGCGTATCACCAACGATGATGTATCAGGACAAACGATGGATAAAGGATTTACGTTGGTTGCATGTAAGTTCTGGGGGTATGGTATTGTTATGGAGGTAAGTATATATGTCTTGGTACCACAGGGAGGCGGGACCTACAATATCGCACACCATGTCAGTGTCAGGAACATCATATTCAAGGATTAACAATTGTTCGACAAGAAACTCACACTCTATTCGATCCTTGGGCATGTCAATCAAAGAACCAATAGTGGCCATGGCATCTGCTGCTTTGTTTTGCACCCGAGGGATTTGGTCAAACTGTATGGAGGTGAAATATTTCTTGAAATCGTCCACCATGCGTTTATAGGGTAACAGTTTGTCATCTTTTGTGAGGAATTCATCATTAACTTGTTTGATAACCAGCAAGGAATCCCCAAAGACTTTCGAATGTGTAATGTGCCACTATTTTGCAATTCTAAGGCCGGTGAGGAGAGCTTCATATTCTGCCATATTGTTGGTATAGGGAAACGCTATCCTAAATGATTTTGGGATGTAGTCACCTTGAGGAGTGACTAATAGAATTCCTGCCCCAGACCCATTGTGAGTGTATGAGCCATCGAAATATAGCGTCCATGTCGGTGCCTTTGTCACTGAGTAGATTTCTTCATCCGGGAATTCAGTGTCTAAGGGAGTGGCTTGTATACGCCAATGGTGCTTGACCAATTGATCAACAATAACTTGTCCTTTTATAACTGCGCTCTACATACTCAATGTCAAATTCCTTTGAGGAGCCGCGACCTATTTGTACATGCGGCCGAGTCAAAAATGATTCCTAGATACTTGAATGCGCTAAAAGGGATCAATTTTAGCAATTAACTTGACTGGGTGACTGAGCATGTAATGGCAGAGTTTCTATGTACTGAAAACCAATGCTAGGCAAGCTTTTTCCATAGGGGAGTAATTTAACTCATAGCCAACTAGTGTTCGGCTGATGTAGTAGATTGCCCTTTCCTTGAGTGACTCGTCATGCTGCGCCAATAATGCCCCCAGTGCGACTGAGGTAGCAGAGATGTAAAGCAGGAGGGGTTTTCTTGGAATAGGTGGCATCAAAATTGGCGAATGAGCTAAATATTCTTTGATTTTATCAAAACCCATTTGACACTGCGGAGTCCATCGGAAGGTTGAATCTTTCTTCAAAAGATAGGTAAATGGTTGACATTTATCTGCGAGCTGGGTGATGAACCGACAGATGGACTGCATCTTTCCCTGGAGGCTTCTTAACTGCTTTAGATTGCATGGAGGCGGCATGTCCAGAATAGCCTTTACCTTGGCGGGATCAACTTCAATACCTCTGTGAGAGACTATGAAACCCAGCAATTTCCCTGACGTGACCCCAAAGACACACTTTTTCAGATTCAACCATAACTTATAATGCTCTAACCGCTCAAATATCTTCTTCAGGATGGCCGGATGTTCTGCTCGTGTTTTGGACTTCCCTAATAGGTCATCAACATAGTCTTCCATGATGATATGGATGAGGTCATGGAAGATAACTGTCATGGCTCTTTGATACGTTGCCCCCACATTTTTGAGACTGAAGGGCATAACATTGTAACAAAAGGTGCCCCAAGGAGTTGTGAAGGCGGTTTTGTGCTGGTCTTCGAGTGCAATTCGGATCTGGTTGTAACCGGAGAAGCCATCCATGAGGGACAACATCTCATGTCCTGCTGTTAGGTCGACCAATATGTCAATATTAGGAAGAGGGAAATCGTCTTTTGGGCAGGCTTTGTTGAGATCCCTGAAATCTGTACAGACCCGAATATCTCGGTTGGGTTTGGCAACTGGAACTATATTGGAGATCCATTCAGAGTAGTCCATTGGTTTGATAAAACCCGCATCCAGTAACTTCTCTAATTCCTTCTTAACCAACAATGCAACTTGTGGATGCATCTTACGGAGTTTTTGCTTGATAGGTTTGGCGTCTGGGTGAATGTCTAAGTGATGGACTACTAAAGCGGGGTCCAAGCCTGACATGTCTGAGTATGACCAAGCAAAATTGATGATTCCTTCTCGGAGTAACTGCACAAAGATCAGATACTCTTGTTTAGAGAGTGACTTGGCTACATAGGTGATCTTCAGACTGTCAGCAGTTCCCAAATTAACTTCTTGCGTTTCTTCAATCAGGATGGATGATCTGGCGGATAGTTGAGTTCCCATAAGGGGAAGATGAACATCTCCATCTTCCGGCACCTCTTCGAGGTTTTCGCCTTCAGATGCGTCCTTTATTTTTACTTTTTGTAGGTCAGGAAGTGCCTCAGGGAGGTTTTCACTAGATGACCTCTTTTTATTTTTCTTATTTTTATTTTTGTTTTTGCGACTGGAGTGTTCACCCTCCCCCAATCCCATAAGGTTGACATACGTGTCCACAGACATACTGACAGGTGTGGTGTTATGTAGGTCCCAATCAATGAGTTCAGGGTGACGAAGGGATAGGCTGATGGTGCAAATGGATAGACATTCGAACATGGACGATAAGTCAGTGTGATCGACATCATCGTATGCATGTATGATGGATTCCTCCTCGGGTATGTCTGCCAATGAGCCCTCATCCCTGGTGATACTGTTAGAAGTATTAGATGATATTGTGGGGCTTTTCTATTTGCTGTCATACCCAATTCCTACTTTCTTCGGTAACTGTGGTGTATCAATGGGTTGCAATCACCCTTGTTCCTCTTTACCTAGGCCTCTACCTTGGTAGTTATGTTTTTCCACAAACTTTGTTGGCCAAGGATACTTTTTCTGAAAATATTTCTTTAGAGGAGTTTCTGGTTCGGGCTCTTCTCGATAGACCCATTGACTTATGTCTTCCTCTGGTGCATCAACCTTGACACTCGGAGATATGAAGGTGGTAGTAGGAATGTTTTTATCTCTGAAGGTGATGATCTTGTCTTCCTTTTGTGTGGCATGTGACGGTTGATCGTACTCATGTGGCGACGGCGGCATGGTGGCTACATTGAGAGCCGTGTGCATCTCATACTCACTGCACCCTTTGTCAATGATCTGGACTCCAGTGACTGAAGGATTAGTGGCGAAGGATGGAGTGGTGATTACAGTGGATGATGGATTGGAGGATAATGACTGGGATGCCCCCATTTCGACCCCAAGACAATAATGTAAATGGGGAAAAGATGCTTCTAAAGCTCGACAATATTCAAACGGTTAGGGGTCGGCATAGATGGTGACCTCCTGTCCGTTGACTGGGAATTTGAGGCATTGATGGTACGTGGATGGGATGGCTTGCATAGCATGGAGCCATGGGCGGCCAAGGAGGAGATTATACGGTAAGTCCAGATCAAGGACATGGCAGGTAGTATATTGGAGCACAGGTCCCACTTGGATAGGGAGACTGATGATTCCTTCTGAATTTCTCTCTGCATTGTCGTAAGCCTTGATTGTAATGATCTGGTTGTTTAGGTCCGCTTGAGTATACCCTACCTATTTTATGAACTTCAAAGTGCATAAATTGAGGGAAAAGCCATTATCTACCAAGACCCTTTTTATTTTATGACGGGCGACTATGACTTCGATATGTAGGGGGCGGTTGTGGTTGACATCGATGTTTGGCATGTCGTCTTGGCTGAAATGGAGGTGATGAGACAAAGCCAGGTGTCCCACCAAAGCTTGGAATTGTGTGGGGTCGATGTCATTTGGTACGTGGGTCTCTTGCAAGGCTCTATTAAGGATCTCTTGATGTGCCAGGGAAGACTTAAGCAAATCCAAAATGGATATATGAGTGGGGGTCTTCCTTAGGTGATCAAGGATGTTATATTGAGAGTTTACAGGAGTGGGTTGGATGGGTGCAGAGGCTGCAGGGACGGTGATGTGGGCTCGTCATGTAGTCACAACACATTGATGGTCTTTGGCCTTAACGTGTATCATGGACACTCGGGGTTCCACCTGCTCAATGTAATGAATAACACCTTCATAATTGAAGGGCGTATTCTTGTAATTCACATTATTGGTGCTGTTGTTTTGGGGATTACCGTTGGAGGTGCTAGGGCCTTGACTATGGTTTGGGAAGGCGTTTTGATAGATTTGCAACTGAGCATTGGACGACGAAGCTGGACTGGGGTCAACCTTGATATCTCCTCGGTCGATGAGATCTTGGACATAATTCTTCAAACCCTGACACTTATTCAAAGAGTGTCCTTTGATTTTATGAAAGTCACAATATTCATTTTCTTTAAACCATGCCGGCTTGGGTTTGGATTCATCGAATGGTTTGGTGACAGGGTATGTGATGGGGTAATTGATTTGTAACAATTTATTAAAGACAACACTCAAGGGTTCACCTAATTGGGCGTACTGACGTTTGGTGTTCCCCTGATTTCTTTGGTTCGACTATTAAGGGGGATGAGGTGCCCCCTGCGGTACAGATATGGTGCTGGGTACAGACTGCTATTGACTTAGGGATGCATTAGCCACTTGGACATGTTTGGTATTTGTCACACCATCATTTACCGCATTTTTGTTCTTATTCCAGAATCGTGGTTTATCTCCAAATGACCTTTCTTTATCATGACTATGTATTTTGATGTGTCCTTTGGCAATAAGGGCACGTTCAAGGATAGGTCCCTTTTCCACTATTTCGGCGAAAGTGGTGACACAGTGTAGCCTAAAATTGTGGGCCATGTCGGGATGAGAATTTTCCACGAAAAGGGTGACCATGTCTTTTTCTTTCAGAGGATTTTTCATGCGACTAGCTAATGCACACCACCGTTGGAGGTAGCTGGTAAAGGTTTCTCCATCACGTTGTTTCTCTTTTAGGAGGTCTAAGGTGTCCGTATCCTTCCGTAAATTGAAAGAGAAGTAGGATACAAACTGTTCTGATAATTCTGCAAAAGTTTTTATGGACCCCTTTTTGAGGGTCATGAACCAATCTAGGGCATGGCTTGCTAGGCTTTGTGGGAAAAAGCGCAAGAGGTAGTTATCACTATACATGACTTCTTGACACTGTGAATAAAATTCCTACAAATGAGCCTTAGGGTCTTTGTCTCCCTTGTATTTGTCAAATTTTGGAATCTCGAAATGTTTAGGAAATGGGACCAATGAGATGGAGGGATCAAACGGATATGGGCATATATCTTCAAATTTGAATGATTGTTTCCTAGCCCCAGCTTGAAGATCTTTAAGTGCGGCTTTGATTTCTAGCAAATCCGAGCTAGCTGGTGGTGGGTTGGGGGGATATTGATGATAGAAAGATGAGGAATCTGGCTGAAAGGGTGTCAGATTATTGAGATACGGGTTTGGATGGTTGGATGATGACATGGCTTGCTGGTAAGATGGGGGATTTTGTTGATATGGGGGTTGTTGTTGTGGGGCATAATATGAATTTGTTTGGTGAAGGTGTGGGGTAGGTTGTTGGGGAACTTGGATAGGACGTTGTGTGTTGGTTTGTTGGAATTGAGGGTATTGGCTATGTTGTGATTGTTGGGAAGTCACATAAAATGGCTGTTGGTGAAATTGTTGTTGATTATGATAGTAGTAGTGTTGTGGAGGTTATTGTTGCGTCGAATGTTGTATGGACGGAGGTGGGATATTATGTTGTGGTTGAACCTTTGGGCGCAAAAGGGATGCGAGAAAGGGAGATATGGTTTGGGCAGTAGGTTGAGAGGGATTTCCTTGCGATTGGTAGGATGGTTGTTGTGAAGAGGCCAAGGTATTGTGTATAGATTGTTGCGGATGAGATGGGGGAAGTAGCGTAGGCGTATTTTGTAAAGGGGGTTGTTGGGTACCGCTTGGAATGTTTAGCTGGGGTGTGCCTGGTGGAGGTAACTGAGACAGAATGGTAGATTGGTGAACTTGTTGAGGTGGTATGTTGGTGGTCCCAGGGGGTGGAAGCGATGTAGCAAAGGAGGTGCCCCCAATGTTAACTGTAGGTGGGTTCGAAGGAGGGGGTGCGGTTAATGTTAATGGCGAAGGTTGTGGGACATTTTGTGGCATGCCATAATCAAAAGGATTATTGGGATCAGGCCCTTGAGGTCCACCTATAGCTGAGGTCGAAGCGTGTGGGGGATAATTAACCTGATAAAGAACGACATTGCCAAATTCAGGTTGGTGCCAACCCTCGACTGGAGGAATGTTGGGGAAGTACGAACCTTCGGGTGCACTTTGGGACTCTTGGAGTACGTTAGATGGGGTACCCCTATATTTGGACAAGTCAACATTGGAGGGGGGTTTAACACCCTTCTCAATTAAGTGGGCCAAGATTTATTCACCATGTTTCTCAAGCAAACGGTTAGTCATTTGTACATTGGCAGGATTACTAAAATGTTCCTCAAGTGTGAGTTCAGGTTGATTAACCATACTCTCTTCACCATGTGGCGAGTTATTATGATTCTCAGTGTTAGAATGTGATGAAGTACTGTTATGAGGATCATGAGGGACGTTGGTACCTTTGTTAGGATCTGATGAGACATTGATTGTGTTTTTGGGATCTTGGGGGTTGTTTAGTTGGGCATTCTGAGCTTGATGGTCGGCCATTTTCTTTGCTTGTGAACGGGTCTGAACGGGCATGCAAATGCTAGATGTCATATGATTTGATTGTGATGGGGTTTGGATTGGATCAAATTGGATTTCGATTGATCAGCTTGTATTTAGATTGGATTGGATTGGATTGGATTTGATTGGATATGCTTTCAATTGGATTGGATTTCGATTTGAGTTGGATTGGACTTGAGTTTGATTTGGATTGGATTGGATTAGATTTGATTGGATATGGTTTCAATTGGATTGGATTTTGATTTGAGTTGGATTGGAATTGAGTTTCATTTGGATTGGATTGGATTGGATTTGATTGGATATGGTTTTAATTGGATTGGATTTCGATTTGAGTTGGATTGGACTTGAGTTTGATTTGGATTGGATTGGATTAGATTTTGATTTTGATTGGATTGGACTGGATTTGGTTAGATTTGGATTTCGATTGGATTTGAGTTTGATTTGGATTCGATAGGATGGGTATGGTTGAACGATGAAAGATGTGAGATAGAGACCTTAAGCTTGATTATAGGAGGTTACCCTTAGTGACCCTAGAGCTTTGATTGATTAAGAGAATGATTACGGCACCGAATCCACCTTAAGAGAGGAATGGATTGATTGGGCCGAGGATGATAACTCACAACACCGAATTCACCTCAAGATGGAAGCGAATTGATTGGGGTTGAAGTTAAAAACTAATAATCAACTTCAAGCGCTATAGTCAATTTGGATATCCACTTTGTAATGCAAGGTTAGGATGGTTTGGCTATGGGTGGTGTTTGGCAATGTGAATGGTGAAGTTGTGATGTATGGACTTTTGGATGAAAAATTAAAGTGAAAAAGGTGGATTAAAGATGATTGTGGAAAATGAATGGGGATCTATAATGGTTGACGAAGGTTTGGAGTGATAGAATGGGGGTTTAAATAGATCAAATGGAGGTTTTGGGAGGCTTAGAATGACAAACTGGAGGCTTAGGATGATGAGATAAATGGTTGGAAATGATTAAATGATGGTTTAGAGGCTAAATCAATCCAAATGGGGTAGTTTTGGGTGTTCAGGAGGGCAAATTCGCCCTTTTGTAGCAAAAATCAAGGCGTTGACAGCAAGATCAGGGGCGTAGACAGCTTTCTGCAGTAAATCAGGGGCCTGGCCAGCAAAATCAGGGGTGTGAGCGACTTCTTGATCGTCGAGGGGTGTGAGGCAGCAAAATCGGGGCGTGAAGGCGACTTTACGTGATAGGCTCAGTGGCCGGTAAATGAGGGGCATAGGCGCACTGCAGCGATCGTCAAGGCGTGGCCAGCACAATCGGGCGTGGAGCAGCTTTTACGTAGTAAGTCAGTGCTGCACGCCTTTACCAGGCTGCTGCCCTTTCTGCTGTTGATGGCGCGAGTTTGGTTTTGATGGCAATGGCTATGACAAGGATGCAAAATGATAAAGTAAGGCCAAAGTATCAAAGATTTCACAGGTTTTTCACAAGAAGACACTTCAAGCAAGCATAATCCTATGATTACTGTTTAAGGGTGTGGCCAGGCAAGGTCTTAATCTAGGATGCACAAGGCTTCTAGGGAGTCCTCGATATACTCTCGGTACGTGAGGCACAACCGTGAACACCAGTCCGTCACAAGTGTGAGTCGGGAACCCCAGTGAGATACTGAAAGGCTCGGACCAACTCTTCACGTCTATCTAGGTATCACCCTAGCTTTGATGCTCCGCCAATTACGACGTGACTGGATTGGGGTACAACTTTCGTTCTCCCCCCTTTATATACCCGTTGGTACATGTGGTTGGAGATGGGCGTCCTTGGGGTGATGGAAATCTAAGCAGGTCCCACTAGAAAGAAGACAATAATCGTTTCCAACTACTCCCCAGGCTCACACGAAGTGCAAGGGGAAAGCGAAAACAAATTAATGCCCCCTTGGGTAACACAAGAACAAGCAATCACAGCAAGCAATGAAGCTTAATCCCCCTAATTAGACTATGTTTGAAAACAGCAAAGGTAATTTTCAAAAATCAGATCAAATAGATGGTCTTGCAAGCAAATGTTAGCTGTCTTCTTTTTCGTCCTTGATCAATAACGCCCTAATACGCTGCAAAACGTTAGTGAAAAACAACAATATTCTTGCCAAAATAACGTTAGAGAGTTATCACATGAAAACAACAAAAAACTAGAGCAAAAACAAAGCCAAAATGCCTATTTTACCCTCCAAACTGTGTTGTTTTGGGGCGCTGCCTGCCACCTTCTGCAAAGAAGCGTTATTGCTTGCCTTTACTGTAGTAATGCCACCCCTTTCTGCAAGAAGCCCATTGTCTTTTCGTAGAGGCGGCGCACTTAACTACTGCTTGATAAAGTTTGTTAGGTTTTTTATTTTTATTTTTATTTTTTATTTTTTATTTATTAAAAAAAAATGGAAAGTTGCGCCCCTCCCACTGCAAAAAAAATGTTAGAAAAACTTCCTAAATATATTCCTAATGATAGTAAACGCGTTAGAAAAGATAAATTTTTAAATGCGGGGCGCTGCCCCCTTTCTGCAGTGGCCAAGAGGGCGCTGCCGCCTTTCTGCAGTAAAGTAGAGGGTGCTATCGCCTTTCTGCGAGCTTTTTCTGCAAAATTCTTAACCAACAGGGACGTTAAATACAAGAACCCGTTTGTGGGTCCCACCGGGCGTGCCAGAAATGTATACCTTGATATCTATCCCACTTTAAATGCGCAAAACAACTTAAAAATGTGAATAATAAAATACCAAGGACACCTCAAGATTAGCCAAAAGAGTGATAAACAATAAGAAAAATGGACAAAATAAGACACAAACGATTTCACCTTCCTTGCTGTTGATTTCTCCTTGATTGGCCTTTGCTTGGAATGATTTGTGTGCTCCTTAGATGATTGCTTGAGTGACTAAATGCAAGATTGAATGTGCAATATGATCAAGAGAGATGGCTAAATGATAGCAAAGGATTGAGGATGTAAATTAGCAGCATGTAGTTATGAAAATTCAAAGTGTTCTTAATGCCCTTGAGGAGGGGGTATTTATAGGAGAATTTGAATTCTTTAGAGAATTCAACGGTCAAGATTGCTCCAACAAGGCCAAGATGAAGGGCTATGGTGGGTTGAGAACCCACAAGCCCTCACATCTTGACATGTGGAGGGTGAAGTGGACAAGGGGATATGAGGTGGAGGTGAAGTGTCAAGAAGGTACATGAGGTGGAGAAAGGACATGCACCTTGGGGAGTGAGGAGATTTCCTTAAAAAGGGGTTCCTTGTTCCTAAGTGGGAGTGAAAGGGACATTTGAGGAATTTTGGAATTCCTCCAAAATCTACATGGGAAAAGGAAAGGTGGTTGAGGACATAAATGTGAATTAAAAATTCACTTTCCTAGGATGATCTAGAGGATAAAAGGTGGGCTCCAAAAAGGGGGGACTTGGTCACATGTGGGGATTGTGACAAGTCCAAGGTTCTAGAATCCTTGGAAGAATGGATTGTGAATTAAAAATTCACATAGGGAGAAGAGAAACATGGGATAAATAAATGAGAATTAAAAATTCTCATGGGAAGGAGAGTCAATATCCAAAAAGGAAAAAATGGAAGAATTGACCAAAAAGTGGTGCTAGAAATAGTTAATGACCTTGGTTAAGGTTGTGCAAACATTGGATTAGGCTAATTAATGGAAAATTAGAGGCAAGTGGCAAATGTAGGAGGATGTGACATTAATCTCTGATTAAGAAGATGCACATCATAATCATGAATTAATTAAATTAATTCAGATTAGGGCAAGGTTATGGGGGATGTGACAAGGAGAGAGAAAGTGAGGAATTTTAAATTGATTTTAAATCAAAAGGGGGAAAATGACTAAATTAAATAAATTAGCGTATTTATTTAATTTAGAGAGGAATAAGGTGAAAGACAAAGTATTAATTATTAAATTAAATGCTTTATCGATATGAGGCAAAAGGTGTAATATTAATTTAATAAATTAATATTAATATGGTAGACAAAAAGGTGGTAAATTTAATCATATGGAAGTGATTAAATTTAGATGTCTACACCATGAATATTCAAGATTTTGAACTAATGTCATCAATTAAAAATAGAGCAACACTGTTTTACCAAAATATACCTAACATTATTTACAAACATAATGATTGAAAATAGTAAAACTTATCTCAATATTTAACTTGTTTTCTAACCACTACCACTGAGTCCTAATGTTCATCATCAATTATTTACATTAATTTTCATTCATAATAGAAATATAATAAATTACATAACATTATTAAAAATTACTTATTGATCAATGTCAAATGTGTTATTCAAAAACTCATGTGTGAACATCATATCATTGATGTCTTGCTCTTAGCCTCATGCATCCTAAGCATCCTTGGACCCATAATCATAGATAGACCCATATTTATAGCAAATGTGAGGTGTTTTTCAATACTTCAGAGCCTCAACCTCATCACCTTGTGCAAAATGCATGCCATGTTGTAACAAGGTTTATGTGAGGGAGTTGATGGAATGCAAAGTCTCCATATCAACAGTATCCTTTACAATAGAATGGATTGTAACATACTAAATATATGACCTATCTAGGGGTCTCTATGCCTAGTCTTGGGAATGATGTTCCCCCTCTCTATCAGATTAAGAGCATTTGCCTCTACCTTAGAATTGACACATATCAAAATAATCTAGCCTCAAAAAATACCACATGGGACCTTGTTATTGTCCCACGGAGGATGGTAAAAAATTATCTACCACTTTTCTAAAAAAATGTCCCTTATTCCTTGATTTGACACCAATGAATAGGGAATCTCTTGCAATTTACATGCATGGATCATGCATTGGTTCTTGGATCAATGAACATTGTAAACAAGTCATTTTTTTTTCTCTTTCACTTGTCAGTATGACAATTTTGTGGAATAAAATTTCCATGTATCCTCCCTTTTTATTGAACTACATGTTTCTTTAGCCACTCACATAATCTATATGAAAAATAATATAATCCACTAAGGTGGCGAGGGTTGTCCAATGTAAACTATAGTTGCATTTGGATTTTCCAATCTATCAATCAATAGTTGGTGTTCCCTTTTGTTGTTTTCAATTTCACCTATTAAGCTATCTCATGTTTGAGGAGGATGGAAAGGAATAGGAGGAATTTATTAAGTGTTTAGTCATGACTGCTCTTCACTAGGGTTTTCATTGAATTATGGTATGAAGGATTTTCAATTCTTAAAAAGTATAGAGTATTGAATCAAAAAAATTACAAAATTTATATTCATTTCAATTTACACAACTAGAAACCTAAAAAAATTACCTCCTCAACCTTGTGTACATCATGGAAACATTGTGTGCTAAAAAATGCATTCACATTTGGTTTTTGGAGAGAAAGGAGGTTGGTCTCAAATGAGCTTAGCCTCTAATTTTTTTCAATTTTTATCATAGAAGAAACCAATTTTGTTATGTCTTGGATGAACTGAAAAGTGGTTGTCGCCACTTTACGGTCCCCAAACTTTGTGCACATTCCCCTATCAATGTTCTTGAATTTACAGTTTGCACTTAGATCAACATATCTTACTATAGATAGTCACACTTTATTTCAATATTTGGTGCTAGAGCCACACTTGGATTGATTAGGGAGAGGGATGCCTCTTTTAGAGTTTTTGATTGAGTTGTTTGCTATTGTGGAAGTGTGTTGTTATTTTCTAGTAGTTTCAAGTTCTAAGTGATAGAGATCATGGAAAGTTTATCTCAATTGAAGATAGAAAAGTTCAATGGCATAGGTTTTGAACTTTGAAAGATAAAGATGGTCGATCTCTTGGAGGAAAGAGATCAATGGATTTTTGTGAAGAGTGAAACAAAATTGAAAAAGACGTGGGATGAAGAATGATTAAAGTTTGATAAAAAATATGTAGCACCCTATGATTATGTTTATTTGAATCTATTTTATTAAATGTTCCTAATGAAATTATTACTCATAAATTATATAATAGAATATGAGAGAGATATCAAACGAAGAGTCTCTTTAATAAGTTGTTTATAAGAAAAAAATGTGTTCTATCAAAATTGAGGATGGGAAGTCAATTGTAGGACCTAAAATCTTTTAATCTAATCTTTAATTAGTTATAGCCAATAGATGTGAAGATAGATCAAAAGGATAAATTCATTTCATTATTATGTTATTTCATAAGTCTTGGAATAATATAATCCTTGTAATTGGTTATTTTATAGATGATTTGAAGTTGGATGCCCTTAAATTGCGATTGTCGTCTTAAAGGAAATGAGGAGAGGACTTCAAAGAGTCTAAAGATGTATTGTATGTGTGAGGTATATCCAACAAGAGAGGTAAGAATAAGAAGGGTGATACTTGGACAAATAAAAGGATCATTCTAAGTCTAAGGGAAGGTCTAAACCACTAGATAAGAGTAGATTAAGGTGTTGGAAATACAAAAAATGGGGGCATCTCAAAAGGGAATGTAAGAATAAGAAGAAAAATAATGATGATTCTGGGTGATCCCACAATACTGGTTTACAATTTTTGGCCAAACTGGACATTGAACTGAATTTTTTTAACTAAATCTTCACTTTCGGGCACTTATAACTTCTAAACCATGAGGAATTTGAAGATGATGCATACTAGTGATTTGTGACACTTTGTCTATAGATTCTAAATATATATATATATATATAAATTGGAATCAAATTGCATTTCTTTCTCCATCTCCTTCAAAAACTAGTTTTTAATTAACAGTAAACACCATTTTTAAAGAGTGATGTTCACCGTATACAACATAACTTTTTTTCTATGAAGGATAAATTCTATTTTTTTTGAATTTAGATTTGTAAATATTATATCTAGTGCACTTTCATTTGGTTTTTTTTTTTTTTTAGACTACAGGAATCGGGTAGCACGACCCCCTATAAACTGCAGTGCGCCTGGTAAACTTTTTAACGTGACCGGCGGCGCTGGCGCGACACGCCCTCCGGTACCACGGGACGGGGGGAGACTAGAACTCATGACCAGCAGTGCCGCAACGGAATTACTTAGCCAACTGAGCTAGGGCCCCCGCCACTTTCATTTGGTTTGAACATAGTGTTTTATTGGATATTTTTTTCTTAATTAAGTTTTGAAGTCAAACCAATTTAGATTTGATTTTTGATGAGGAACAACATAAGCCTCTTTATTCACCTCTTAGAAGGTCTATGAGGTAGTTTGTAATCTAGTTGAAAGGTATATTCCTTAGTATTATAGTTGTGTATTTGCATTATAGTGTGTTGATAATGAACCTAGATTTGCGGAAGAGGCTTTATCTTTTGATGAGCATGAGTCTTAATTATAGGCCATGAAAGATGAAATTAATACTTAAAAAAATGTGACACATAGGGTCCAGTTGATTTGCTCAAGGGAAGGAAATCCATTGGATGTAAATGGATATTTTAAAATAAGTTTAGATCAATGGTAAGTTGGAGTAGTACAAGGCTTGGTTAGTGATTAAAGGTTACTCCTAGGTTGAGGGAGTTGATTTTGATGATATTTTTTCTATTGTGGCTAAACTAACATAGAATTAGATTATTTTTATCTATCAAACGTGTTGCTTTTGATTTAGAGGTAGAACAAATGAATGTAAAAAAAAAACCTACATGGGGATCTTGATGAGGAAACATTTATGAAATAATTGAACTTCATGGTGAAGGGGCATGAACACTTGGTTTGTAGGTTAAAGAAATATTTGTATGGTTTGAAACAATCACTAAGAATTTGGTATAAAAATTTGATGCTTTTGCATTGGATCATCACTTTAGTAGAAGCGAAGCTTATCTTTGTGTTTATTTCCAATTAATTGATGATTGGTTACTAATCATTGTCCTAAATGAACTAATATGTTATTTATTGGAAATGATAAATAAATGATTAGGAAACTTAATAGTAAGTTATTTGGTATATTGTTGCTTAGAGGTTATAAAATATATTTTGGATATGGAAATTCATAGTGATTAAGTTAATAGAAATTTGTGGTAAAATTGAAAGAACCATGTTGACACCATTTTGCAAAGTTTTTCCATGTAGGATTACAAAATAGTTAGTATTCCCTTTTTTATTGGAACTAGGTTATCTCCAGAGAAAGCTCTTAAAATAGATGATGATCTTGAAGAGATGCATAAAATTCCATATACTAATGTTGTGGGGAGCCTTGTATATACCATGGTTTGTACAAGACTTGATACTACCATAGGAATGGGAGTTTTGAGTAGGCTAATGTTGAACTCTAGTAAAGAATACTAGATAATTTATGTTAAAAGGGTTTTCCTCTATTTATGAGGAACATATAACCATTGCATTTGTTATCATAGATTAATGATGTTGACAAGGTGGTTAATTTATAGGTCTTTGTTGATTTTGATTGGGTTGGTGATCTAGATTGCAAGAGGTCCACTCTAATTGGTTGATGATCTAGATTATAGAAGATGAACTAATAGTCATGTGTCTTTACTTTGTTTTGATGAGCAGTTAGTTGGATGAGGAAATGTCAACCTATAGTCATGTTTTTCACTATAGAATCAAAGTGCATGAATGCAACACATGCTTGTAAGAAGGCCATGAGGTTAGAAAAAATATGTTTTAAGTATTGAATTTCAATGTAAATATGTGAGAATTAGATATGGTAATCAAAGTGTCATCCATTTGGCTAAACATATCATGCATCATGTTTGCATAAAGAATATTGATGTTCCATATCACTTTGTTCAGGAAATGGTTGTGGGTGGTAATGTCTTGTTATAGAAAGTTGACACCTTAGAGAATGTTGTGAATTCTCTTACTAACCCAATGAGCATAGAGAATTTTGGTTGGTGTAGAGAGGCTAGGGGTCTCTCGTGTTTGTGAAAATGATTGATCATGTTTCCTGACCATGTCATTACAATGTAAATGTCAAGTGGGAAAATGTTGAAATTAGGTGCAAATCCTAGACAAATTATGATAGATTTATTTAATGTTGTTGGTAAATAATTGTTATGTATCCAAGGAACATGGAGAGTGTAGACTTAGATGCACTTCTATGTGGTAAGTAAATTATTTATTAATTACTTATCCTTGTATGTAATTGTAGTGGTATTTAAGTTGAGCATTACTTTTAAAAAGGTATTTAAAATCAAGATTGGTATGTGTAAGAAGGTGTAAGATAATTTTATATTACTAGATCTTATGATAGATTTGGTCAATCTTCCCATGGAGTGCTTAGGATTGGGATCTTGGCCATTTTGGCCATTGTGATAAAATCTATGATATTTATAATGTAGGAGATAGATGTAAGGTGTATAAAATGGGTTACTATTCAAGGTATGTTAATTATTTTTGTGAGGTGTGAGATATCTTATGAGGATTTGGATTATTAGTTTTGGGTGTGTAGTATTGACCACATGTTTTAGAATACCAATCATGGTATCTTGCATTTGTGTCTCCTATATATTGGTGCCTTGAGATGGTAGTAATATCATGTTTTACAAGTCATTTGAACACCATTATGCTACCAAATTTTAGAGGGATAAGTTGATGTATTATAATTTTTATTATTAATATAGGCTTGGATCTCTTTGGATGTGGATTTTTTTCCAAAATAATTTTCTCCATGTACATCTTTGGTTATGGTTTGTATATACTTTACGAGTTGATTTCTATTTCCATTTATGATTTATCATTAATATTGAGTTTTTTTGCATTAAAATCATCATATCTCATTGTATAGTTATAAGTTATGTTTCAACAACTTGATTTGTATTATATGATTACTTGATCTCTCAACTCAAAAGTGTATAATAAAAAATAATGCATTCTAAAATATATGTACAATATAACATAATTTTGAATAAGTGTTACTAACAAATTTATGTTATACAAACTTATCTATTGTAATAAATGAAATATAAATCACTTTTTATATATATCAATTAATTAGAATTGGAAAAGAAAATTAGTTATGATATGTGCAAAGAACTGCATGTATTGCATATCTTTTCGAAATGTTCATTTTATAAAAAAGTGTAGTGAATTCCTTATGTGACTAATATTTAGTAAAACTAGAACATCTAGGCTTGAACCAAATCTAAAGCATGACTTTAACCAAAGGTCGAAAGGACTAACTACTTGAGTTTCTTACTATACTTAACATCTAGTTGACTATTGCATTATAATATCATGATTACTCAAATGAAACTCTTGTTGACCAATAAAATAAATAAGAAAATTAATTTAAAATATTATAACTCTAAAATAGAGGGCAACATGTCTATCAAGATTCATGGTAAACCCATCTTCTTAGATATAAATAAAATGATTTTGAATTCAAATACCGGAATAGATATCATACTAGACATATCTTACTCCCCTTGATAGTTGATACTATGCAAAATACTTAAAAATAAATTCCCCACTAAAAATAGCGATTTGAAATTGATGTCTTTGATATAAACTCGAATTCACAAGCTCTAATTCTAATTATAAATAACATTCTAAAATATACAACATAATACAAGATTTTATAAGTTCTTGAATTTAAGTTATTACAGTAACAATTTACAAAAAAAACCAACATTGGAAACCTCGCCCTATTCACATATGCCCCTGAGACAAGAGTCTAGTTAGAAAGCCAGAAAAAGTGAAGAGCAACAGTATATGGATCGGATCAAAGAGCAGCAGTGTAAGGATCATATTAGATCATATATTAAAATAATGAAAATAAGAACAATACAGTTGATTTTATAATAACTAGCAAATGGAATTGCACCCCAAAATTAAATCAATAAAAACCAAAAATGAAATATTACAAATTGTAACAAATTTCAACTATTACAGAATTTGACTCTTCACCATTATAACCAGAGATCTAACCTTCCTTGATATGAAAAAATATTGAAGTATTCTGTCAAATAGTTCACGACCCTTTTCTATGCTTCCACATTTTGCTTACATGTCTACCAGGGTAGTTGCAACTACAACATCTGACTAAATTCCCATTCTCCTTTGACAGATTCCATACCCTCTTAACAAAATCCCATTTTGGCATAGGCATGGAGGCTGCTGAAAATGATTGCGAAGTTTGGCTTTACACCTGCCAATTGCATTTGCTTGAAAGTTCCTAAAGCCTTATAATGCAATAGTCAACTTGAGCCACACATGCCATATGCATGCAACCTTGATTTTTTTCAATTGCGCGGCTACATTTTGGGCAAGGCTTTGTGTTAACAATTTTCCAATTTTTTGTTTCTTTATTGTCTCTATTCTTTAAAACCCATTCTCTATCTTTATTGTCTCTAGTGTTCTTTAAAACCCATTTTCTAACAGTTTCATAGTCAACAGGATGATGCATTTCCTTGAGCAGTTCCAGCAAAAATTATAAGAGCATTTGCAAGTGACGTCATAACATTGGCTGCTTCCACTCTCCAATTCCAGAGCATACTCACACTCAAGAGTAGGACACAATTTGATTGTTTTATTTTCCTTAATATAAGATCTAACAAGAAATTGGCCATATTTTCTTATATCCTGTTTGTCTGTAATCAAACAGAGCACAATGTCTTCACACACAGCAACCCCACTTTTGGCTGAGGGCATCTCAAACTGAGACACCCAATACCATTTTCCTTTATTGAGATTTGAATGTAGTTCTTTCAAGCACTCGGGCCAACAACTCACATGCTTGTCCTTCTGTTTGCTCCTATAACTATATTCAACATGAGGCAATATGTTTCTTTTATCCATTCAAAATTCTTGAGTGCGAAATGGTGATTTGAATTTGGGCTTGGCTTATGCGTGGGAATCACATGGCTGACTGCTACGGTTTACGAGAATGTTTAGGAGAATGGGAAAAAATTTGGTGAAAGCAATAGACTGCATGGGCCCCACACCATCCACCTAAGTGGTTAGCGCTTAGTGTGTGATGGTTAAGTCCAACCATTATCCACTACTAAATTGTATGGAGCCTATAAGTTGCTATGATTGCTCATCTAATAAGAGAAGAAATAGAAGAATATTTTTTTCCATTTATATTATATGACAATATGTTGAATTTTTTTGAGGGATTTGATCAAAATTAAGTTATTATTGTGATCATTATTATACAAATAATAATAGTTATAGAGCTAAAGTAATTATTGATTTAAAATTTCACACAAATTCAGTAAGACAATAGAAATTCATTCTAGATTTCAACCACCCCCTTTAAATTCTCTTTATATGATAATTATCTAATGTCCCATGTTAACTTTAATAAGGTACACAATTTGGCTTGTATATATAGCTTAGTCGATATTAATAGCATCTTTATATCAAGCCTAACAAATAACAGTCAAGTTTCATTGCTAGCCAATTTCATACCAACACTTACTAAAATTGTCAAAATTAAATCCACACAAAAAATATGAGTACAACAAAATTAATATAAAATAATTCTAGTCATGTCAAAGCATAGGGAAACAATAATCAAAATATCTTTAGAATGCAATTATTACACAAACCATCAATATAGCTCCAAGTGTTGTCCTACAATAATATGATTCAATATCAATGTAATCATAAACACTATTTGAAACATGCATCAAAAAATTATATATCACAATTTGAAAGATTAAAGGGCTTACAACAATAATTACAAACTTACTTTAACCAAGAATAGTAATCGAATCATACCCAAAATGGATAACAACACTGTAATCATTAGATCATTATATTATGATATACACTTGTTATAATAATTATATTATTAACCTTTTGATCTCATTTACCTTCACAACATGTATCAAGGAATATCCATAAACACTATTTGAAACTTAAAAGGATTACAACAATAATTATAAACTTACTTTGATAAAAAATAGTAATCAAATCATACACAAGATAGATGGCAACACTATAACAACTAGATAATTATATTAGAGTATACACTCAATAATAATAATGATATTCTTAATCATTTTATTTCATTTACCTTATTGTGTAACTCTATTCTCATAATTGTCTAGTTCATTAATTAGATAGTATTTGCATACTTAACGCTTATAATTAAATAAGATATTAATAGTCATTAGTAATTGATTCCATATAAAAGAAATATGTTTGCAAATCAACCCTTATAATAATATTTTACTGGTCATAAGATACACAAACATAAAAAAAGTCACACCTCTAAAGTTTATATGAGACTAAAGTCTAAATAAAAACATAAAAACAAATACAATCTTGTTAGGTGACTAAAGCAGTAGCAGAGGGAAAGAGGAGGATCCCACACACCCAATTTTTTTCATATATTAGTGGGGTCTGGGATGTCCACTAGAGGGTTCCGCCCATCATCATCTTTTATCTTTATTTTTTTCTTCTTCGTCTATAGCACAAGCTGGTAATTGATCCCATGCATTGTCTGCCCACCGCCCGAGTGCCGTAAACCATGAATCCCTAACGGACCTAGAAGATCTGGAGATTTGGTAGCCGAGAAGCTACAATTGGCTGCGTGTGAAAACCTAAATGGGGTTGAATCATCAATCGAGTGCAAATGGATTGGAACAGATCACAAAGAAGCCGTGGACACTCATTGAATGAAGTGCCCCTCTTATCTATCTCCTCCAACAATTAATCTACCCATCCCCCCACAAAACTATATCTATTCCGATCCGATCAACCTCCATAAACGTCTCCTCAGATTGATTGATTGATTGATTCGTTGGAACCCTCCGCCATGGCATCGTATTATTCCGCGACACGTCCCCAGTTGCGGCGCATCTCCACAGGGGAGCCCCTCAAATCTATTGTTGAAGAATGGGAGGGAGTAATATTTCTTGGAGGGGGTCCCCCCTTTCCTATCATTGTTGGTCAGGTGGGGTTCATCGAGGAGCGAGGATCTCTGTCTCTACATCCATGGGATTGAGTTCTACCCAATCGCTTCGGATCTCCCCCTCAAATTATGGGATTACAACAATAATTATAAACTTACTTTGATAAAAAATAGTAATCAAATCATACACAAGATATATGGCAACACTATAACAGCTAGATAATTATATTAGAGTATACACTCAATAATAATAATGATATTCTTAATCATTTTATTTCATTTACCTTATTGTGTAACTCTATTCTCATAATTGTCTAGTTCATTAATTAGATAGTATTTGTACTTAACGCTTATAATTAAATAAAATATTAATAGTCATTAGTAATTGATTCCATATAAAAGAAATATGTTTGCAAATCAACCCTTATAATAATATTTTACTAGTCATAAGATACACAAACATAAAAAAAATTGTAATACATATTTCAATATCCTTGGAACATTATGTAGCTAGAAAGTAACCAACCACAACAAAAATATAGATACATGGTTTTTAAACTCAATGGTTAGTCCTCACTATTTAGTATCCAATTATGGTATAAATGTTTCTTAAATCAAGCATTTTAGAAAGATAGAGATCCTAATGAAATTAGATCTCAAATAAATAAGTTAACTCATCATAAGGTTTCCCAAACTCTAGTAGCTAGATTACCCTATCACAACTTGGTACTCCAAGATTCTTATACCTCTATCATGCTTAGCAATTGTTATCAATGATATAAACAATATTTTTCAGGTAAAACTAAATTTCATAATCCTAACCCTTTGTATCACTAATATGATTAGAAGCATGAGTACTTAGTACTATTGTACCAGATAATGATGGTCAACAAGTTTATTCATAACATAAAATTCATAAAAATTAATACACATAGTATTTTATAGTACAATTAATCCTTTTTACTCATATAACTAGCTATATAAAAAGGAGGTGGCACAAGTTATTAGGACGGCACTGTAGTTCCAGTATTTTGTTCAATGTAAAAAGGAGGTGGCTCAGATACTTAGAGTTAGCGAAACATACATACTTGTTATGAAGGATCTTATCTCGATCACTCTTGGAGGAAATGATTACATCAATAACTACTACCTCACTCCTCCCTCAGTGAGATCCATTCAATATTCATTACCATATTACACGAGTTAATTTATAATATTAGAATATGAAAAAAAATCAAAGGGTGAATTTATTATTCTTTATTTAAGGCTAGGTTGTGATTGTTATTATTGGATCACACTCATTTTATAGTTTTAAGGGCAAGGAAAAAATTCCAATCACACCAAAAAAAATAAATACTAAATTTACAACTCATCTACAATTACAACTCTCTCATGGTTAAAATTCATGAAATTGAAATTACAATTAATCTATTCTTTAAGGTTTTTTGTTATATTTTAGTTTAAATATCACACTCTAAGTTTTGATTTATTTAAATGACTTAGCTTAAATCACACTAATAGATGGGTCATACTAGAAGAGAGAATGTGATTTCAGAGGAACCACCTAAACAAGTCAAAGTATATTTTTGATTATAAAAAAAAAGTAGGTTTTGAAGGGGCCTTGAAACCCTTGACAAAAAAAAGGAGGTACCTTGATAGATAAAACATTAGGAAGCATCCTTAAAAATAAAAGGTAGACAAAACTGCTAACAAAAAATAAACAAACAAGCAGCAAGAAAGAAGCAAACAAGAAGCAAACCAAAACAAAACAATAACTACAACAGGTTCTTTAGGATCCTTGCTGCATCTAGGTCTTTAGTGATAACCTTGTCATGCATCTTCATAACCTCATTCACTTCATGTACTGAAATCCTTACACCTTTCTTAGCTTTGCTTCTGGTTCGAACAAAAGGGTTGACATTAGTACCTTTGTCCTATTTCCCCATCAAGGTGTCACCCTCCACCTCATGCACTTCTTTTTCAATAATAAGAGGCTTACCAGTCCATTTTCAAGCCTTTTCATTTAAAAGCACCAACCCCTCTGCACTATTCAGGAGTGAATCATGGAAAACATTAACAAGAGTGGAGAGGTCCTCTTGAATTTTCAAAATTTTCTGCTCAAGAGTGACAATTCTAGGATCATAATACACTCTTAATTTTGTTGCATCCTCCATAATTTTGTTTAGGGTGATATTCATGCTTTTGACCTTGTTATAAACCGTCATCTTCAAATTATTATTATTCATGACACTAATTTTGAAACTTTCCAGCAAATCCAACTTACCATGAAGATGCTTGACTTCACAAAGGAGCCACATGAAGAGCTTAAAGAAAACATCTATTCCCTCCTTAGCCATTTTGATGACATTATTCAAATCTAGCAACTCCCAATTCATGTGCTCTCCCTAAAAATAACAATTAGGTTGACCCTAAAAAAACTTACTAGTAGGAGACTCCTTATCTTTACCTCTACATGTGGACTCCGTAATAGCAAGGGGCTCCTCCAAATCAACCACATAATCAACAATTGTCACATGTTCCACTTCAGTGACCACCCTATTCTCACAACTCCCCTTCTCCAACATAGTTGCATCTTGAATACATTCCTCACCAACCTGAGGCTCAACAAGAGTAACAACTTCCTTCTCCTTACCCCAGGACAATTTATGGATTTTCTTACCCATAGAGGATTTACCCACCATCCTACTCTCATCTTCCCCTACAAGAATTTTCCTCTTCATACCAAAAGGGAGGGATGATTCCACCTTCTTGGAACCTTGACTTCCCTTCCCTGCCTTCATAAAACCTCTAATCTTGGCCCTAGTCGAAGGGGCCACTTCCAATTCCAGATTAGTATGCAAGCTATTAGACTAGGAAAGGGAAGCCTCCTCCTTATCCCTCTTTTTGTTAAAATTCACATGAGCATCCAGAGGAGCAGAGAACTCCTCAAAAGAAACCAACTCACCTTCCACTTCCTCAATATCATCAGAGTCTTTGCTTGTATCATAGTTAGAAGGCACATCCTTATGTTTACATGATCTATTCACTCTAGGGGTTTCAATCACATACCTTGCTTTGATATGTTTAGTAATTAAGAGAACAAGCCCCCTGTACAAAAAGGGGTTATTTGAGTTCTTTCTAAATTCCAAGATGTCATTTTCCAAGGACAAGAGCAAGTAAAATGGAAATGACACCAACTTACCATGTTGAAAATGGTTTAGAAGCATGAAGTGGTAGCCATAGATGGCAAAAAATCTGCCATCCAAAGTGAAGTATCACATTATCACCACCGCCACCTCCCCTCAAATGGGATTTATGGGTTGCTAGTCATAACCACCATACCCCAGCCTCTTAATCATTGATTCTTCCTTATCTTTCAGGAAGATAGTCCTCACAAATTTAGCCACCGACCTCTCACTATAAAATTTCCTACATTGAGTGGTAAGATCAATGAACTTTGTTATAAACTCTTCAGTTAAACTTATCTCCACCCAAAAAATCCTTAGCATTTTGTTGTGCCACCTATTAACAAACTCCTCAGAGATTTGAGAGTCATAACCATGGAGCTTCAACATGAATGACGTAACCCCTCCCTTAGCAAGGATCTCCTAGACCAAACTGTTATCCTTCATTTCCTCACATGTAATCGGCTCAGTCTTGCACCAATTGCCCCCCATGATCAACAACTTAGGTGAGCTCACAACCTTCTTCCTAGAATGGAAAGGTGACCAACGAAAATGAAGAATCAAGATAGAAAGGAGGAAAATAAAATCCAGAAAGCATGTTAGTCTGACAATCCTAGTACAAAGTTTCATCATTACCACTTCCCTTGAGAATTTTCCCCACTCCATTCCATAATTGCCAAGATAAATGAAGCAAAGTACTATCAAATCAGATAGACAATTATGAGGCGATACACTATCTCCTCTAAATCCAATTCCACCCTCTAGCATATGAAACATGTCACATTTGATCATTTTTAACAATTGTAATGTCCCCTTTTTTTAGGATTTTTATCTTTACAGTGGCTAGCCTCTTATTTGGTCCTTGTAGGTTAAGGAGATGTTCAGGGGACTCGTTTGAGGAGATTCAAGATTTTCAGTGGGCTAGTGTTTTCATTCCTACACATTCAGTTCAATTCAGTGGTTTGGTAGGCCTTTTGAAGGTAGTTCAGGGCTTATCATCCGTATTTGCTATTTATAGCAAGTTATGCCAAATTTAGTGGTTTCCCACCAATTGTGGGGGATTTGTACCAGAGACACTCTCAGGGGAGTATTATCAATTCATTGTTGAGAGTGGGAGTTTTAATTAAATTATTAAAGTCATTTTACTTTAATAATGTTATATTATTAAAGTAAATTATTTAATGTTAAAAAGTACTTTTAATATATAAAGTACTTTATATTATGGCATTATAAGGTGATAAATTAACTTTATTGAAAATGTTATATTTTAAAGTTACTTTATGGTTTTAATTAAATGACACAACTTTTAAAAAAGTAAAATTATTAATATATTGTGCAAATCTAATGTTGGTGTGGGGTTTTGAGAGAGCAATATTAATATTTTATTATTAAAAGAGAGCAAAACCCTAACTTGGGTGTTGGGATTTGGAGAAGGTTAAAAGGTGAAACAAAACTTCATTTAAGCATCTAAGTTTATTATTCACAATTATGAGAGTTGAGCAATAGGTTTGCAGGTATGAAGTTTCAAGCTAATCAGAGGATGGAAACCCTCGGTTAGGACAAGATCTATAGGCGTGAAAGACCGTCCAAGGATTCTAGATTGAATTCTCTCAATCAAAGGGCATTATCTGAGCATTCACAAATTTACTTAGCAGTTTCCTTCAACATTTCCAATTTGTATTAGTAGATTTGAATAAAATAGAGGTCATCTTTGATAGTTGCACAATCCCTTCCTGGCACATGGGTATTGCAACATCTGTACCATTTAAGAGGTAGATGTAGGAGTTTTGAGCTTGTAGTTGTGATTGGTTTGATCACCAAACTTGGTCGAACAGGTCAACAAAGGAATCAAAGACTCTCAACAACAAAAAGGGATAAATTTATGAGGCATGTGGAGCTCCAAGCAAGCCATACTACATAGAAGGCCATGTAGTTTGCTAGTAGCTAATCACGTGGGGATTGGTTATGGTTTACAATCACTTTAGGGGTGCCCAACACTTGAAAATAGGCATCAAATTTCCCAAGGTGAATTCGAGCAAATTTGATCATGGATGCCTAGGGTTTTATGCCCACAATATGTTGTTTTTAATAATTTATACTTGTAATAGTCACAACCAAAAAATGGATATGTTATGAATGTGTTTCAAATAAATAAAGGTGAGGGGTGACTAACCAAATTGAGGCGAGGGGTGACAAACTAATTGGGTTGTTACTACATGTAAATACTAAATAACAAAAGGTTTCGATTAGATTCATACTGTTTTGTAATATTGCAAGTTGGATAACACTGGGTGTTATCAAACCTACAAACCACCTACTATTTTAAAACCCTCTACACATAGCAACCTAATTGGTTACTCGCCCCTCACCTCATATGATTTAATTACACAACTCACATAGTTTTTTCCAACATGCAATTACATAGACATGTCATTTATGGTTTGTTTACACATTACTCGAGAACTATTTCAATTATAGAAAATAAATGCAAGTTGGAAAAGATGTAAGATTTTTTTTTAATTATTTCCTTAGATGGCTCTACATTTTGTGAAACTCATTGAACTATAAATATGCCTCATATTTTCCTGTTTTAGTGATGTTCATGGGAACAATAATGCAAGATATTATATCAAATATACACTAAGAAAACAAAGATCAATTATGAGGAAGCTAATTTAAATGATGCAGTTTCCTTATTTCAATGTTGTTTTAACCATTTCACATGTCACAATCACACTTCGACAAGGAAACATCCTCCTAATAAAATTTTGGGATATAATAGGTCCCTAATGGACCCCAATAATGTAACATTTATTTTATTTTAATTGAACTACATATTCTTTGCATTCCCCACATTGAGCATCTCATCTATAAATAAATCAAAACTTCTAAATGCAAAATAAATTTTGGAAATTTAACTGTCCAGTACACTTGCAATTCAAGCTAAGAGAGCTAGAATCACCTATATTTAGTGCAGACACTTCATGTCTCCCCAAGTGTCCTTCATAATCCACCTAACCTTGTTTTATTCAATTTTGTTTCATCCCCTATATCAACCACCTAGAAGGAAGACACATGTTAGCAATAGATTAAACTGGAAAATTAAGGATATTTGGTGCTACAAAGAATTCATATTTTTTTCCAAATTTCATCGATATTGGATTATAAGTTGTGCTGACAACAACATGCTAGCTTGTATAGAAAATAAACAAACATATCAAACTGTACAATGAGAATTTGATTTCCAATTTAACCTATCACTAACACTATTAATATATATCAACAATAATATCTACATTTTTCCATTATGTTGGAACTGTGAAGATGTGAACGTTCATTCAGATATATGAAAAAATCATCTCTCCTGACATCTTAAATAAGGTAATATATAACTTGACTCTAAGTTAGAGTAAAAGTTGCATTTCAATTTTTTCATATGATTGGAACAAAAAAATGCATAAAATAATTGCAAGTTGGAAAACAAAATGTGGGTTGTCCATTATTTCATTCTGCATGTTGAAAGCTAAAGGGTGTAGACCACGGTGGGAGATACATAAATCTAAGAAAATTCAAGTGAGGGGTGACCAAGCAATTTGGTTGCTATGTGTAGAGGGTTTTAAAACACTAGGTGGGTTGCAAGTTTGATAACACCCAGTGTTTTCCAACTTGCAATTTTAGAAAACAATATGAATCTAATCAAAACCTTTTGTTATTTAGTATTTACACAGTAACAAACCAATTGATTTGTCACCCCTCACCTCAGTTTGGTTAGTCACCCACTGTTTTGTAAACTATACTATATGAAAACAATATGAATGTAATGAAAACCTTTTCTTTTGTAGATAGTTTGAATATAATGAAGTTCACCTTCAAAATTTATAACAAGTCTTAGGTATACTAAATATTGCATTTCAATTTCCTTATGTGATGGAAAAAAATGCACTGAATAATTGTAGGTTGGAAAAAACATAGTTGGTTGTTAGTAGATGATTTTATTCTACTCGTTGAAAGGTAAAGGGTGGAGAGCATGGGGAGGAGTTATAGGTGGGGGATACATAAATGTAACCAAATTAAGGTGTGAGGTGACTAGCCAATTTGGTTGTTACGTGTAGAGCGTTTTACAACATGTGCATTGAAATTTTTATAACATGCACTCTTATCCAATTTTTTTACATTCGTATATCCTACAAAATAAAAGGTTTTCAAGAAAATCATAAAAAAAGCATATTGAGGTGAGGGGTGACTAACCAATTGGATTGTTACGTGTTCAAGGTTTTAAAACAGCATGTGGGTTGCAGGTTTTATAACACCCATTGTTTTCCAAACTACCATTTTCACTCACAATATGAATGTCTTCAAAACCATTTGTTATTATAGAGAGTACAAATGTAATGAAACACACCTTCAAAATTTACCACAACTATTAGTTATAGTAAAAATTGTATTTCAAATTCTTCATATGATCAAAAAGTGAAATGTAGTATATATCCACGTCGCAAAACATAGTGGGTTGTGAGTAGATCATGGTTAATGAAACCTGCAACCCACACGTGTCACATTATGTTATCATGTCTAAGACATACATTTTTGTACGGAGATAATTTAAAACCAATCAGTGCCCCATGTTCTTCATGTGAAGGGACACATGACAACACTCGAAACAACACACGCCTAAAAATCCATCAACTTCTATCCATCATACTTAGCTCGTAATGATACCATCGTATAATGGATGGGGCATTACATTATCATGTCACAAGCAATTTTGGTTTTCAAATAGTATGTGGGTTGTGGGTTTTATAACACCAAGTGTTTTCCAAATTGCAATTTTATTCACAATATGAATGCCTTGAAAACCTATTGTTATTTAGACAGTATGAAAGGAAACTTCCAAATTTACCAAAACTATTAGTTACAGTAACATTTTGTTTCAATACCTTCATATGATAAAAAATAAAATGCTCAATATACTTGCAGGTTGGAAAACATAGTGGGTTGAGAGTAGATGGTTTATGAAAACACTTCAAAATCCAAATCCCTCTCCCCAACAGTATTGAATTCTTTCCACTTTCTTCCAAGCTCCCCAACAACCTACAAAATGTAAAATTGTGGGCATGATGGCTATTTTTTTAAAATAGATAATTTGAAACATGCCAACTATTTGATTTAAAATCCTATTGGCGTGCCACATTTTCTAGCAACGAGACATCTAACTAAGCACTAACGACAAACACCTAAATGTTTGTTAGCATGCATCTGTCAGTCTATCTTGTAAGGATGCCATCACATTGGGGATATATTATAATGTCTAAGACATAGGTGCATTTTGTCGGGAGATTAGCTTCTCCCTCTTTGGACTTCCATACTTTTTATGTAATTAAATATTTAATTATGGATAAATTATTTGTCATGAGTATCACTCATAAAGTAAAAGCAACTCAAACTTAAAACAAAAACTCATGAGGCATGTCACATTGTTATGAATAAGTTTTTCACTATCATATATGTTGTGGAACTCATATGATCTTAAATTGAATTAATGTGTCATGCCATGATATATGGGTATTAAAGCATCTAAAAGTGACGACGCCATATGTCATGCCATGTCACATTAATTCAATTTCAGATGATATCAATTTGTATATCATATTAGATCAACAATGTATGATAGTGAAAAATTGAATCATAACAGATGCGAAATGACATGTATGATTTTGATTTTGAATTTTCATAGGTTTTCTTCATTGAACTTAACAACTACTTGCAGCATGCCTAGACTCTCATTTTTTTATTTTTTCTATTGAATTTTAAACTCAACACCATCTAGGTGCTTACAACATGGCATTTCCATTAGGACAACTACCCCTTAATAGCCTCTCCTTATTAGTTTGGTAAGATTAGACATTACAAAGTATGATAGATCAAAATATAGTTTTTAATTATAATAGTGTTCTTTAGGCTCTTTTAGCTTATAGCTTGAAATGTATATGCATCTTCCACTATGTATTGACTATGAATAGAGGTTGCCTACAATGAGAAATGTGCTATTTCATAAAATATAACCCTATCTATATATTTGTACATCTGTGTTCCATGATAAATTTTACATATAAGTAAAGGTAGGCTTCAAAACATAGTGTTTCGCAACCTGGACTACACAACATTCACCGTTGTCAACAAGTTTATTCAATATTGCCACTAATGACAATAAATTGATGTTCTTGCTATTTCTAATGCACACCTACATATACGAACTTGTAAACCCACAACATAGAGTGTTATTGGTTGTTGGAAAATACTAGGTGTTTATAAAACAATGCCTTTCATTATGTTCCTATGGTCTAAATAACAAAATATTTTCAAGAGATTCATGTTGTTTTGTAAAATTCTAGGTTGCAAAACACTAGGTTTTACGAAACCTGCAACCCACATAATGTTTTGAAACCCTTTACAAGTAAAATCCCAAAAAATTAGAAACCCCTCACCTCAATTTGGTCAGTTTTACATCTCCCCCACTTGCAACTTTGCCCCTTGCTCTCCAACCTTCCACTTTCAACCAGAAGAATGAAAAAACCCACAACACAACAAGACATGTAGAATGAAAAACCCTCAACTTAGAATGTTTTCTAAAATGAATAGTTATTACATTTTAAAACACATATCTTAGTGACGTCAGCATTGGGACCGCCTCCACATACAAATAGCTTCTCCTGCAAGCCACCACATCAGTGATTTCAACAAGTTGGGATGAAGGGAAAGAAAAATGACCTAACAATGCCATTATGTCCTCGCTTCTGTAGCCATAAAGTTTCCCCTTGTCTTCCGGTTTCATCACTTTTATCCCCCATCTGGTGGGCCCCACACTATGTCGTCCCATCATGTTATGTATGTTTCTATGCACGTTTCTAGATGCATGTTTTTATGTGTTTTTGTATGTTACATGCCTATACATGGTGTGTTTTCTTGGGAGATTAGCTATGTTCCCTCTTTAGGTTTGGAGGCAACTAATATCTCAATAAAGGCATGTCATAGTCATGATAACATACAAAAACACATAAAAACATACATAGAAACATACATAACATTTGGTAGCTAGTGTTGTGATGTGAAGGTTGACAAACACACTACTTTCTGAAGTATGCAATTTCTTATACCAACCAACCTCTGTAGGTTTGGAGGTAGCTAATCTTGCAACGAAATGGTATGTCATAGACATGATAACATAAAAAATAGCATAAAAACATACATAAACATACATAACATTTAGTAGCTAGTGTTGTGATGTGGAGGTTGACAAACACACAGTGTTATGAAGCATGCAATTTCTTACATCAACCAATGTTTGTAGGTTTGGATGCAGCTAATCTTGCAACAAAATGACATGTCATAGACATGATAGCATACAAAAATGTATACAAACATACATAACATTTGGTAGCTAGTGTTGTGATGTGGAGGTTGACAAACACTATGTGTTCTAAAGCATGCAATTTCTTATATCAGCCAACCTTTGTAGGTTTAACTATCTACCTTGAAGCTTGGTCTATGCCATTAATTACAATTGACAATCAACATCATGTTTTCAAACCCTAAACCCTATCTATGCGAGGACATTCGTAACTCAACATGTAACACCCCAATTGGTGAGTCACCAATGAACTCAATTTGGAAAGTTTTCCTAAATTACAATACTTCTAGAAAGAATGTTCAAATCGCAAAATTAAAAAACCCTAAATAGAAAATCACAAACAACTCCTCATATCAAATGGAAACCCCTTTTTGCAAGGAAAACCCTTGCAAACCCATCAATCAATTCCCCTTTTCACAACGAATACCAGTTTAATTCTTCATAGTCCCTTAGGCAAAATGACAAAATGACATATATTTATTACAAATATACATACCTACTAGCAAGTTGCCCACACCTGTCACATGCATTTTAGTAGGGAGATTGGCTGCTCTGCAACTCCCTTCCCAGCTCCCTAAAAACCTTCAAAATGTGAATGTTGAAAATGACGACATTATGGTTTGATTACCACAGTGGGTTGCGAGTTTTTTCATACAAAACACAAATTTTACAAACCCTCAACACATAAACAAATTCACATGTCAAATTAATACCCCTTTTCACAATGAATACCCTTTCAATTCTTCACAGTCCCTACGCAAAATGACAAGACAACACATATTTCTGGTAGATATACATACCTCATAGCTAGCTGCGCTCACATGTGTCTTCAAGGGGGAATGGCCACTCTGCTTCTACTTGCGCTTTCTTTCGAGCTCCCCAACAACCTGCAAAATGCAAATTATCGCGGCTATTTTCTTTCAAAATAGATGATTTGAAACATGCCAAAAATTTGATTTAAAATCCTGCTGGCATGCCACATTCTCTGGCGGCACGCGCCTTAGTGACCATCAACGTTTGTCCATCAATCTATCTTGAAAGGACACCATATGAAGGATGGGGTGTTATGTCTTATAATCTATAAGACATAAATATGTTTTGTGGGGAGATTAGCTTATTCCATATATATTTGTATATATATATATATTATATATTATATTAATATGAATTCAAAGCAATCACAAACATACTATTATTAAAATAGTATAAATACAATATGAATGGATGTGAAGTAACCATTATCACACAAATCTTGAAATTTAAGGTACTCCAAAGACAATATCAATATGGATATCAAGCAACTATAATTGTACAAACATTGAGATTGACTTGACCATCTACCAATTTGTTTAAACTACAAATAGAACCAGCAGATTGTGCTCCCGCCGGGATATATATGGTGTCAAAGTCATCAATAAATTCTGTGACTGTCCACAGTCCATATCCCAACTAACCATCCTTATTAACACAGTTTAAACACACGAGCATTGAATAAAAGGCAAATTAAATCCACAAGTAGATGGTACGAATTATAGCTCATGTGAATGTAGGTGAGCACGTTGGATCACTTTAAAGAAAGAGACATGTAAGGGCGTTAACGAAGCAGGATAGGATTATAAAGCTTACACTAGATATCATGTCCTTCTCAATCTCAACAAAATCAACAAAGAGATTGAAAATAACAGTAGGTAGTTTGGTGCAGTGGTTTTGTTGTGTTGGCAAAGGCGGTTCTTCGGTTTTATCTCTTGGGTCCCATAGACTGACTGGTCTCGTGAACGTAATTAAAATCATTCATTCATTCAATCTGTGTAAATTCTGAGAAAATTCTGAGAAGTGAAAAGAAGATGATAATGTGTGTTGGCTCACTTGTAGGATTACTCCTCATATTATCAGGTTGCTTTTGTGATGTAAAAGCAGCGCCTGCCTACTTCGTGTTTGGAGATTCTCTGGTGGACAGTGGCAACAACAACCACATTCTCACCACTGCTAGAGCCAACGTCTATCCCTACGGAATAGATTATCCCACTCATAAACCTACAGGCCGATTCTCCAATGGACTCAATATAGCGGATTTTATAAGTATGTATAAAGTTATTAAAAATTCAAAATTCGTTACTGTAATTAATATTTTGAGGTCAAATGATTATATGTAATTTTTAATCTGTTCTTAATGTATTTTTCAGAGAAACTTTGCAGTTAGTAAAAAAAATTCTCAAATTCAATATTGTTTCATTGCTGTGGATTTGAATAAATATAAACAATGATTTTTTATATACTATATGTTATTTAAGGTTTTTTTCTAATATGTTTAATTTTAATTTAAGTTGCTTTGAAAGCTAAAATTTTAGCCTGCCCAATTGTTGGAGAGTTCAAGTTTTTGAACCATGATTCAAATTTTTAGCATTCCTTCATTTTTTCTCATAAAACGTTGAGGTTGACGTTAAATGTAGAACTATTATGCGCATTGCAGGTAGGAAGCTGGGGGCAGAATATTTGAGTCCTTCACTTAAAGGAAATGCTTCGCTCAGAGGTGCTAATTTCGCCTCTGCAGGCGTTGGGATTCTAAACGACACTGGAGTGCAATTTGTATAAATAGTTTTTATTCTATTCTAGCGACTCATATTTATTTTACTTCCGACAGAAGAATGAATCAGGATTACTTCTGTTTGCAGGCAAATATTATCAAGATGCCACAGCAGTTCCAGTATTTTGTTCAATACAAAAACAAGGTGGCGCAGATGCTTGGAGTTGCTGCAACTGACAGACTTGTTGCAAAAGGTCTCATGTCGATTACTCTCGGAGGAAATGACTACGTCAATAACTACTACCTCACTCCTGCCTCAGCGAGGTCCATTCAATATACATTACCGGATTACACTCAGTTTATAGTCTCGGAATATGAGAAATATCTTATGGTAAACTTCTTATTCTTTATATAAGGCTAGGCTGTGACTGTTATTACCGGATTACACTCAGTTTATAGTTTGAAGGGTAAGGAAAAAAAGTCCAGTCGCACCCAAAAACAAAAAATACTGAAATTACAACTCTCTACAGTTACAACTCTCCCATGGTTGAAATTCATGAAATTGAAATTATAATTCATCTGTTATATTTTAGTTTAAATGATACACCCTGACTTAATGATTCAGTTTAAATCACATATTAAAAGACGCGTCTTATTGAAAAAGAGAGTGATTTCAGATGAACCACCAAAATATCCTGTTTAAACCCTAACCTCTGTTATACCCTCTTTAACAATGTTTGGGATTTTATAATTTTTTCAATTTATTTGTTTGGTACTTTTGAAAGCATTCGATGAAACGTTTTGTTTGCTATGCAGCAATTGTACAACTTGGGAGGTAGAAGGGTGCTGGTAACATCAACAGGGCCATTGGGGTGTGCTCCTGGAGTAAAGGCCACCAGGTCTCGCAAAGGCGAATGTGCTGCAGAACTTCAGAAGGCCGCTTCGCTTTTTAACTCACAGCTTAGATCTGCTATAGATCGACTCAACAATGAGTATTCTGCTCAGGTTTTCGCCTTCGCCGACAGCTACTCAATGACCATGGGCTTGTTCAATAATCCTGCAAAATACGGTAAAACCAAACTTTTCGCTCTTTTCCTTACAACAGGGTTCCATGTAGCTCTCTAGCTTTTTTTTAATAAGTACTGCTCAATTTTTTTGGAGAATTATTTTAGTATTCTAAATCTCATGTTGTTTGTATTCGTAGGATTTGTGAATACAACGAGTGCATGTTGTGGACAAGGAAAATACAATGGAATCGGCCTCTGCACTAAGGTTTCAAGTCTGTGTACAAACAGAGATGTGTATTTGTTCTGGGATAATTACCACCCCTCTGAGAAGGCCAACAGAATCATTGTCGACGAGTTTTTTAATGGCTCATCTTCTGTTATGAGCCCTCTTAACCTCAGGCAGATGATGAAACTAGATGGCTGACTCTTTCCTAGTTGTAAGACCGGGCAGATCAATAATCCATGGGCCACTTCCTATTTAGTTTCAACTCTAGTGAAGTGTGATCAAAGGATTTTGTCACCAGTATTATAAATGACTTTTATAAATAAAAGTTATGTAATAAAATACTCAATGGAAGTATTGCAGAATGTGACATTGCTCATCCTATACATCTCTGGAAAAAGTCATATTCATTGGTCTGTACTACCCGAAGTTCAATCTGTGTTCTTCTTCTATATCCATCCACTGAACGCCAAACTTTTACCTACAAAATTAAGATCAACAATGAAAAGCTTGAATATTACAATAAAATTCTTTCAACAGTTACATTGAAGTATATCTGTTGTTAACTAGTCCAGATTTGACTATTCTGAAATTATAGGCAAATATGATGTAGCCGTGTAAATAGCCATAAAATTTCTCGTTTAATTAGCTTAAGCATTCATCATGGTATCTTACTCGTTAAGAGCATATATTAAGCTATTGGATTGAATTTATTCAGCTAATGTCATTGGATCATTATGTGGTTTTTAAGTCCCAGCCCCATCGCTGTCGGTAGGGGACTATTCACTACTAAATCGTTTAAGGCCTATAAGTTGCAATGACTACTCATTTAATAAGAGACGAAATAGAAGAATAATTTTTTCCATTCATATTATCTGGGAATATTGTTGAATTTTTAGAGGGATTTGATTGAAATTAAGTTATTACTGTGATCATTATTAGTCCTTGCCTTCTAGGCGGGGACTAATGTAATCGATGGGCAATTTGTGGAATTAAAGTTTTATCGGGAACAGGGTAAAAGCATTTAATCTATGGTGCTATTGAATTTTGCTATTAAAGTGTTGTTTTTGTTATTTTCTATAAATTCATTGATTGGCTGGCGAGATTTTTGTTGGGGTTTTTGGCTTTTATCATTTATAAATTTAAAAGACTTGCCAATCAGAAACGGGGGGAAGAAAAAAATAAAATCGTATATAATGTTTGAGATAGTCTAGCGATGGGGGGAAGAAGGTATCTGCATGTCCTAGTGAGCAGGTGACATTGTTGAAAGCGGTTCATGTGGCTTGTTAGCTACATGGCAATGAGGGTTAAATGTGGCATTCTTCATGGCCAGTATGGCCAGTATTTGCTCTGCTTCCTACTCCAAGGCTAGGAGCCATCAACTTGCATTCATGTGCCTTGGCTTGGACTTGCAGCTAGAGATTTGAAGTCATTTTTAGGCATCTTTTTTGAGGTGACTTTTTAGTAATTTACAGTATGCAACTTGACTTATTCATTTGATGATCTATTTTTTATGATTTGTATGAGAGCAGATTTCTTTGACGCATTTTTTCCAAACATTTTACTGCCTTGTCTATGTTGTTCAATTATTCATAGATCTCTTTCAAGCATTGATTTCAAAATGGGCATTTTTTACTTGTTGGATTGGAGGAATTGCTTCGTTTCTCAGTTAGGATTCTCGATGTTTTACTCGATCAAGAAAACAAAGGTATGCCATATGCTATATTCTTCTACATGATTTCAGTTTTGTAGTTTTTTTTTTAAATTTTGTTTAAATCATCCATTGCACATCTAAACACAATGAACTGCACATTCAAGTTATAACCAATACCCACATTTTATATAGAGAAGCTAATTAAACGCTAACAACCATGTATGTTTTATTTTACAAAATGGAGCCTGTGATGGATTTTGCTCCTTCACAACACCCACAATGCAATATATCTTGTAAAATTTAATTGGGCAGCAGTATCAGTCTAGTATTCCAGCCAAGAGCTGGCTTCAAAAGATGGTAGCAAAAACTAGGTTTGCATTTTCAAAATTGAAAAAATTGTGAATTGTCACATGATACTATAGCTGGTAAGGGAAGAGGGTTTATATCATGTCATTTTATGAATTGTTTTTCTTTGTCAGATCAAGCAAATATCTAAAGTAATTTTTTTAATCTCACAACCTTTCTTCAAGGTATGGTTTGTAATACTGGGTATTTCTGTCAATTTTTTGACAAAATTCCTCTCTGAATTATTTTCTTTAACAAGCTCCTAATTTCTTGAATTTTGTCATAATTCATATGTTAAAACTCATTATGTGGGTTGGACATTTAACCTAATAATTTTGTTCTTTCCCAAATAGACCGTTGGCACACAAATATCTATAGGAGAGGATGGGGGATGTGGCATGTCTGCAAGTTTACAAGGCTGGATTGAAGAGCATGTATTGTTGCAAGTGGTTGTTGCTTAGAGTCTTTTTAGGGAATGTGTTGTTTCTTGGTTCTTTGTGCAACTCCCAATACATGGAGGGTCTAATATAAATGTTTTGGGATTTTTTTAGTCTTTTCTGAATCATGGGTCTATTTTCTTTTAAATTTATTGTCTATTTTAGCCGTGTAATGAGAATTAAAGAGAACAGGTTGCCGATATTGAATGTTGGTGTGTGAAAATTGTTGTTTTAATATATGTTGGATTTGTTATGTTTAGGGTGATCTTAGCTAGATTGGTGACATTTATATTGCAGTTAGGCCTAGCTTTTATTAGGATTTGTGTTTGGGGATTTTATTAGACATTTTTAATTCATGGATTTTTTGGTTTTTTAAGTGAAATATATTTGTTTTATCTATGTAGCCTTTTTCAACCAGATCAATAAAATTGATGGTTCATCTAGTTTATGTGAGCATACAGTTGCATGTTTAGCGTATTGCATTTTGAGAAGATTGTCATGCCAATGCTGACAATATAGGACAACTTGTAGGAAAAGACATTATTTACATGTATCATTTAGAAGCTAATGAAGTTGTTGTTTAGGCACATAGCTTTTGTCACTATCCCTTGCTATACAGATAAATTTATCTAAAAAAAAACACTTGGTACTTTTAAGAACATTGAACATTTAGCATGGATACAACACAAGCAATATTCTAACAACATTATTAGAAACACGATGTTTAGGTTTATAAAAATGGCTTTCCATAAACACTATTAACACAAACACAAATGCTTCACATGAGGTTCTCTATTGGAACAATAATGTCTCACAAAAGGTGAGACCTAATAAATAACATGTAAACATGGAGAAGAGGACATGGTAGTTGTTGTGGCAACACAAATTACAAAGGGGTAAACCCACAATTTTTGTTTATAATTCTAGTGAAGAAGGAAAATTGCAAAAAATGCCCCCATGCAATTTTTTTTGGTTTTTGGGGGTTCGAATGAATATTTGGTTTGAGCAAACCCAAAGGGGGTTCGCTAGAACCCCTCTTCGAATGAACCCATTAAATGTTGGGTCCCACATTTCTCGAGAAAAAAACAAAGGAAAGGGTTGTGGAAAAGGGGTTTACTCAAACCATGGTTCGAGCGAACCTCCCTTTTCCCCCCTTCTCCCCCTCTAGCACCAAAAAACTCCAAAAATTTTCCCTTTGAAGCTTGAGTTGAGGATGAAAATGGAGTAATTCTGCACTAACCTGGATGATGGTAGTCCTCGGAACGAGCTATCCAACTAATATAATTTTAATATATTTTGTTTTTATTATGTATTTTTTTAGTTTGATTAAACATAGGTTTTTCATGAAAAATCAAGCTCTCTTTTGCACATGTGGAAAAATAGCGATTATCAAAATTTTTTGAAAAATATGAGTGCACAGATATTGAAGTCCTTGATCCAACAAAAAAAAAAATTGAATTTTGATACATACAAGAAAATTTATGTTGTATACGGTCTGCCTATGTTTGAATTGTAATTGGTTTGACTTCGAAACTTGATTAAGGAAAAAATATTCAATAAAACACTATGAAACCAATTGGAAACACTAGATATCATAGTTACAAATCTAAATTAAAAAATTAGAATTTTATCCTTCATGGAAAAAAGTTATGTTGTATACGGTGAGCATCACTCCTTAAAAATGGTGTTTACTAAAAAAACTATTTTTCGAAGGAGATGGAAAAGAATTGCAATCCGATTCCAAATTTTTTGAAAAAAATATATTTAGAAGCTACATACAAAATGTCACAAATCACTAGTTTGCATCATCTTCAAATTCCTCACGGTTTAGTTGCTATAGGTGCCCGAAAGTGAAGATTTAGCTAGAAAAAATCAATTTAGTGTCTAGTTTGGCCAAAAATTGTAAACCAATATTGTGGGATCACCCAAAGACGACCATCCAAACTTGAAAAAATTGAAGTAGAGTCTTTAACAATATATATTAGTTGTTTATTCTAAAGGTGATCCTTATTCTGAAAAATTCACAAAAATGTTTCGTACACAATGCCTTGTTCATAAGAATACTATTTTTGATGCTGGCCTGCCCCATTCTTTTGGTATGTGGAATTTTACCTCCCAGGAGAGGAATTTGCTTTCTATCTCCTCTTTAGAGGAAGTTCTTTGTGATTTCAAATTTCAATGGTCAAATCCTAACTTAGATATCCTACTTTTCAATTTTTGTGTAGGTATGTGTTAATGTGGTTTGTTCCTCCTACTTGTTTTAGAAGCTAGTTCCATTTCCATCAGTAGATACAATGCTAGTTGCAAGAAGCAGATGCTTTTGATTCCAAATAAGTGTACACCGACAACAAGTGGACATGGTGTGTACTAAAATGACATATTAATGTTGTGGACTAAAGCAATATCTAGGTTTTGTGATAAAGGAAAAAGTTTTCACTAGATGCTCTCACATTCCCTAACAAGGATTAGTTTGGAGGTACCATTCCATCATCTTCACAAGGCCACCTCAAAAGATTGTATTGTTCTAGTAGTGGGAAACATATTGTCAACCTCTTTCAAGAAATGAATTAGAGTTTTATTGTTGTAGAATGATCATAATGGGAAAAATAATGTGCATATTAAAAACATTGACACTATTTCTCAAGTACTTGAAACTTTTTTAGCTTTGATGAAAACATAGTTGTACACTGAGATTGTATGACTGGAAGAAGAAAGGTGTTTTGCATCTCCTTAATTGGTAAGAGTTTTTTTGTACATTTTTCTTGTATTTGTTTGTTTGATTTCAATTTTTTGTTGGATGTGGTGTTAATTTCTATAAACCAACAACAAATTAATTGCATAATAAATTCACAAAAAGAAATCTGATTTATAACAATTAACATGTAACTGGGTTAATTAACAAAAAATAATAGCGGAAGCAAAAATAACAAGAAGCCAATTACAAAAAGACAATAACACAGAATTACCCAGGAAACCCCAATGTGGGGAAAAACCTACAAATGTTAGATATTCTATTCAGCCTAACAACATACTTTTCTTTTGAAAATACAATATGAGTTTGCTACAACAATCTTACATTTATAGAGACTAGTTTCTTTACTTAGTGTGCAAGGAAAGAATATTTCCTTGCTTTCTTTGGCTTTAATTACACATAAAATCACTCTTGGATTTATCTTATCCTCACAAACTCGAAAACATTCTATTAAAGAATAAAAATCTTGCTGTTGCTGAAAATCCAACTCGAATTGCTTTAAAGTATATCCAACTCGAGTTGCTATAAAAAAACTCCACATCCCACCTTTCGAGCTACAAAAATCAACACTCCCTCTTAGCAAGGAAGGTATTCTGCACAACACCCAACTTGTCCTTGAAGTATTCAAACTTACTCTTCATCAAGGCCTTCGTCAAGATATCTACTATCTGTTCATCTATAGGAATGTACTGGAGCTTCACTATCACCTTCTCCACACAATCTCTGATGAAGTGGTACTTGATCTCAATGTGCTTTGACTTGTCATGGAACATTGGATTCTCAAAGAGCTTGATACAACTCTAATTATCATAGTAAATGACTGTAGGATCTAGCTCTTGATCAAAGAGCCCAGTTAGAAGTTTCTGAAGCCAGATAGCCTCACATGTAGCCATATTGGCTACCATATACTCACACTCCACAGAACTCAACGCAATTGACTTCTATTTCCTACTGTACCAAGAGACTGCTCTTGATCCCAAACTAAAACTGCACCTTGAAGTGCTCTTCCGATCAACTGTACTACCTGCCCAATCTGCATCGGTAAACCCCTCGAACTTCACTCCATCCTGTTGAACATACTTCAGCCCATAATCAACATTCCTTGGAGATACCTCAAAAAATGCTTCATAGCAGTTCAGTGCACATGTTTAGATTCCACCATAAATTGACCGAGTGAGTTCACTACAAAACAAATGTCTGGCCTAGTGTTGACCAGATGCATAAGAGAGCCAATCAACTGTCTGTATAAAGTTAGGTCTACTGCCTCTGATCTGGAAGAAGGTCACAAGTGGCGTTGACATAGGTTTACAGTTCTCCATCCTGAATCGCTTCAAGATATCAAGTAAGTACTTCCCTTGTCCAAGAAATATTTCTCCCTCTTTCTACCATAACTCCAATTCCAAAAAGTACTACATCAACCCCAAGTCCTTCATCTCAAACTCTCCTGCAAGATCCTGCTTGTAGTGTGCTATGAGCTCCTCTGACCCTGTGAGAAATAAGTCATCAACATATAACACCAATAAGAGAAGTTTTCCCTTCACCTGAACATAGTATAGGTTCGTATCCACCTCACTCTTGATGAAGCCCACACTTTGCAAGTAACTGTCAATACATGAATACCATGCCCTGGGAGCCTGCTTGAGTCCATATAGTGCTCTTTTCAACATGCATACATGAGAATCCCTTCCATGTGCTTCAAATCCTTCTGGCTGCTCTATGTAAATATCTTCCTCAATCTCTCCAATGAGGAAGGTCATCTTTATATCCATGGTGAATCCTCCAACCCATTTGTGCTGCTACAAAAATGATAGCTCTTATGGATGAGTACTTGGCTACTGGAGCGAAAGTCTCATCATAGTTGACTCCTTCCTTCTGAGAAAACCCCTTAGCCACAAACTGAGATTTGAAATTTTCCACACTACCATCTGTAGCATGCTTAATCTTATATAGCCATCTTGAGCCCACCACAGACTTATCTTCTGGTAGCGATACTACCTCCCACACACTATTCTTCATGATGGAAGAGTACTCTTCGACCATGGCATCCCTCCATACTTGGTGTTTGGACACCTCTTGAAAGCTGGAAGGATCTACTTCAATTAATTCACTCATTAGTGTCACATACTCAGAATAACGTCTGGGATCCCTTATCTGTCTGACTGAATCTTGAGGATCACCTACATATTCTTGAGCCTCTCTCAATGTCTGCTCAACTACCCTGTTTCTCCTCTACTCATTAATAGGAATCTAAGGCTGAGGAATTATTTGTTCCTCTGTCTGATCACCCTACTCAGCATGCTTGCTCTACTCTCCATCTTGTATGATTGAATTTTGAGGAATTTGCGCTACCTTGAAATTGTGGGTGATTGTTCCTCCTCATTCATCAAGTTACTTGACTTCTGAAGAGCCCTCTCTTCCTCGAACTTCACATCTCTGCGAACCACTATTTTCCTGAGAGCAGGAATGTAAACCTGATAAGCCTTAGAAGTTTCACTGTACCCAACAAGGATACCCTTCTCTGCAGTAGGTTCCAACTTGGTTCTCTTCTCAATAGGAATGTGACAATACACAAGGCATCCAAAGATGCGAATGTGCCCCAAATTTGGTTTCTTACTAGTGAACGCCTCTTCTGGAGTCAACTTGCCCAAAACTTTGTGAGGACTCCTATTCTGCAGATACACAACTGTATTGCAAGCTTCTGCCCATAAGAACCAAGGAAGATCTTGATCATGAAGCATGGCCTTGGTTGCTCCAACTATTGCCCTATTTTTCTATTCAACAACCCCATTCTGTTGAGGGTTGTATGGAATTGTCAACTCTTTCTTAATACCTTCTTGAGCACAAAAATATTTGAAGGCATTCGAGGTATACTCACCTCCATTATCAAACCTCATTATCTTGATCTTCCTCCCTGTTTGGTTCTCCACGAGAGCCTTAAACTCTTTGAACCTACTAAAGACCTCATCTTTATTCTTCATGAAATATATCCATGTCTTCCTGGAGAAGTCATCAATGAAAGTAAAAAAATAATCATACCCATTCAAGGATGTTGTTGACATGGGCCCATACACATTTGAGTGTACAAGATCCAAAATCCCTTTGGATCTAGTGTCACTACTTGGAAAACTAGTCTTGGCATATTTCCCAAGAGCACAACCTTTACACACCTCATGCTTTTCTGTTTTCATCTTAGGCAGCCCCATCAATTTTTCCTTTAGAATATTAAGTGCTCCATGGTAAAGGTGATCCATCCTCCTGTGTCACAATTCTCCTAGCCCTTTACAGCTACTAACCAACACATGTGCTGGCTCAAACTATAACCAAAACAAGCTTTCATTCTTGACACCAATCACTTTTGCAACCTTGGAATCTTTGGGACGAATATAGAATTTTTCCCTCTCAAGGTCATGATGTAACCCTTGTCTTCCAAAGCAGAAACTGAGATTAAATTCTTTGTCATGCCAGGGACATACAACACATCCTCCACCAACAAAGGTTTTCCAGATTCCCTCTGAAACTTGATGGTGCCAATACTAGTTACGTGGTACTTGGCATTATCTCCGAGCTCAATATAGAAATCCAACTTCTTCTCTTCCAACTTGGTGAAAAATTCTCTGACTCCTATCATGTGGTGAGAAGCACCACTGTCAATATACCATACATGTTGGCAATGGAACTTGAGAGACAGGTAATGAGTGAAAACTCATTCTCAAATTGTGATGCAAACTCGTCCACCTCTGCTGTAGCGGAAAATTGCTTCTTCTGCTTGTCCTTATTTTTCTTATTCAGACATTGACTGGCATATTGACCCATCTGATGGCAATTTTTTTTTTTATCTTGCTCAGATCTTTCTTCTTCCCACTCTTGGAAGAAGAACCTTCTGTTTTCTCTTTATTGGACTTCTTCTTACCCTTGCTTGCAAGAGCAAGATTTTCTTCATCTTGAACCTTCTTCGTCTGATCTCCTCGATGAGCACCTTCACGGATTTCCTCCTGAACAAAATCATCCCAAATCCTCGCCCAATCAGGTAGCCGATCTTTGCCGACAACACACTTGACAAACACTTCCCAATGCTTTGAAAAACCATTCAAGGCTATATTCACCAACTCATCTTCATCAATTGTCTCTGCAACAACAACAAGCTCATCCCTGACCTGTGTCAGCTTGGACAAGTAAGAGGTCACATTCTCGCCTTTGGACATCTTGGTATTATGCAATTTGTCCTTGATCATCATCTTACGACTCTAATAGTCGCTCTGATAAAGTTTTGTGAGTGTATCCCGCATCTCCTTGGCGGTGCCTTTCCCTGATAAATGAGGAATTAAATGATCTCTTACTCCATCCAGGATAATCCTCTGAGCCTTGGCCTCTTTGACTTCATGCAAATCTAAGGCAACAGGATCATTTGTTCCAGGTGGAGTCACTTTTGTGCTAGCATAGATCCACAACATGTTCTCCTTGAGAACAGATGTAATCCAAACCTTCCACTGCAAGGAGTTAGACGCACCCTCGAGCCTATCCTCATAGCGAACACTGGCTGCCATAGCCACAAAAAAAGAACTGGAGACTAAAATATGATTTTTTTTTCTTGAAATCTGCGTCACAAATCTTGACTTCGTATTCAGAGTTTAGTGCTCTGATACCATGTTAATTTCTATAACCCAACAATAGATTAATTGCACAATAAATTCATAGAAAGAAATATGATTTATAACAATTAACACAACTGGGTTAATTAACAACTAATAATAGCAGAAAAAAAATAACAAGAATCCAATCACAAAAATACAATAACACAAAATTACCCAGGAAACCCCAATGCGGGGAAAAGCCTGCAAATGTTGAATCTTCTATTTAGCCTAACAACAAACTTTTCTTTCGAAAATACAATATGAGTTTGCTACAACAATCTTACATTTATAGAGCCTAGCTACTTTACTTAGAGTGCAAGGAAAGAATATTTCCTTGCTTTCTTTGGCTTTAATTACACATAAAATCACTCTTGGATTTATCTCATCCTCACAAACTCGAAAACATTCAATTAAAGAATAAAAATCCTGTTGTTGTTGAAAATCCAACTCGAATTTTTTAAAGCATATCCAACTCGAGTTGCTTTAAACTTCTTTAAAGAATATCCAACTCGAGTCGCTTTAAAGCAACTCCACATCCCACCTTTCGAGCTAAAAAAATCAACATGTGGCTCAAACTTTCAGTGTGCCATATCCAATATGTCACTTGACTATATATGTACCCCATTTGGACAATGTATGATATGTCACTTGACTGTATATGTACCCCATTTGGATAGGGTATGATATGTCACTTGACTGTATATGTACCCCATTTGGATAGGGTATGTATTTGCTTGTATTTGAGGTATATTGAATGAACATTATATCTGTATATGTAGTGGATACATGTAGACAGGAGGGGAGGGTATATTTGGTATATATATATATTCCTATATGTGTGATTTTTAATATGTATTGCATGTGGGGTTATTCCCTTGTACATTGAAATGGTTCTTTGGTTTTATGTTCCAAATTTTAGAAGATGCTAGTTATTGTGCTTTCCATGAGATTCCCTTTTAGTTGAGAAGTTGAGCCCCTTTGAATGTGCTTTATTCTTCTCAACACATTATCTGTGTCCCTCATTTTTTGAGTTAAGTAGCAGTGGGGTTTTATGCAAGGTGCTGAGAAGACCTTGACTAATTTAGGAAACAATGTAGGGAAATACAATATTGGATGTTTCAAAGGAAAACATTTACTAAAAAGAGGAAAAACTAACAATATTACGTTGGAATGTAAAAATTTATAGAAGTCAGATATAGTCGGTTGATAATTCTAAAGTGGTGGAAACACTGTAGTAACCATCTCCATTAGGATTGAATTACAACTTGGAAACAACAAGCAGGCATTTCTGGCCTGTTGGGAATTTTTATTAGGCTAGAAATGCCACCAACAAATTAGCACCATACATTATTAAACTTTTTGTTTCCATCTTTTGGATCTATTATTCAAGAAAATATCCTCCTTTCTAATTGTTATGTTGTCTTCATAATGGATAACCTAGTTGGTTTTAAACTTATTTTTATGAATACTCAACATTTATGGACATCTATTGTGCAACTAATTTTTCACCCTCCTTGTTTATGACTGGTCCCTACTACTGTTGTGGATCAACACTCACTATCTAACTTCAACCCTCTCTACTGATGAATTGTGAGCAGAAGCAATGTTCAATGCTAGTTTAATGTAGATAGAAGCAATTTCTAAATTATAGAAATATACAGTTACTTTTTGGCATTTATGGGTGATTATGCATGTTAATATATAGTTACTTTTGTGGTTTTTTTTCTCTTTCCCTGAATTTGTTATGTTCATCCTTTTTGCAATCAACAAGAGATTTGAGTACACAAAAAATAACAACTTAACATCTTGGTCTATATGGTAATTTTTGCTTGCATTACCTTTCTATTTATCAAATGCTTTTGTAGTTCCCACTGCAATAATATTTATTTGTGTTGAAACCTTCTCATTGTTGAAATAATACTTCTACGAGTTTTTGATACTTTGTTGGATTAAATTAGATTTTTTTGGTGAGGTTAGTAAGAATTTTTTTTAATGAGACAATTGGATGTACAAAGATGTGGCACATGACTAAGCTTGATGGGCTCTTTGTGTTCCATGTACTATATTTCATTTCAAATGCTTGACAATTTTTGCTACAATGGTTGTGCCTTAATTTTGTGTTTTTTGAAGGGTGACTTAGACTTACAAAGGGAAAGTACATGAATTCCTTAGCTAAGAAATAGCCAACCATGGTAAGCTATGAGAGGATCAAATCTACAATTTAATCCTGATGTGCCATAGACATTCACTGCCTACACAAAGAAAAGCTTGTTAGCTAACAAAATCTCTTTAGGTTTTTGCTCTATTTGAGCTTCTTGGATCTATTACTTCTACTTTGAAAGTATGTATTATTATCCTATTAACGAAAAAGGCATCCAATCCAGCAGTCCTACATGATACATATAACTAAAAATGCTTTGGAAGAGATGTATGAAAAAATATGGTAGAATAGACAAAGCAAAGAGCTGTTTGGAAAAATGTCTCAAGTAATTGTGATCTTAGTGTTGGAATGCCACCTAAACTTTACTCATTGAAAATTGCATTCAAGTGTGAAAACAAATTGCGAATCTAGCAAACAACAAATTGAAAAATATTATGCACCCAATAGCTATTCTTTCTTATGTAGATGCCAATAAATGATTTTTCATTTCATATATCTTTTTTATTTTGACAACTAGACTACAACTAGTGTTGTGATCTACAAGATCCAAGCCAATTTTGACTCATATCATTTGCTTCCATACATTTTTTAGCCTTGTGAACTACTACAACAACCTTTACAACAATCCTAGCAGCTATAGTAGTCCTGACCTACATTTTCCAACCATTGAACTTAAAGTGCCAGCCTCAAAAATCGCATAGCATACTCTAACCTCAGTCCTACTATTAACTCTTCTCAACACCTTTCCCATACACCCAGAAATTCTCAAGGTAGGTATTCCTCTAGATTCTTAATGTTCTTATCTTCTAAGAATGTTGGTCTTCATTGCACACATAAAACTTAGATTGGAGTTTAATAAGTCTGAAAAAAGAAATAAGGATGCAAAACATGGCCTTCTTTGATGTCTTCAAATACCAATGTTCCCTCAAATACTAAAAGAAAAAAAAAGCTTTGTAATTTTATGCTTGAAGCAATTAGGTTTTTATTTATAAAGTAGCACAATGAGTTAGTCAGAAACGTTCTGTATGTGCCATTTGATAGTTTTCAAATCATGGTAAGAATTTCTTCTACTCTAAATCAATAAAACAAATTTATCTATTTTTTGTACCATTTACTGACATTTATTAGGAAAAATAAGATTATTATTCAAATAGGAAAATTAGTATGTCTGCTCCAAGTGCAATGAGAAAGCAATATATACTTTTTCATGTATCAGATTCCTTTTGAGCCTAATTCATTGTATTGAAGATTTTGATAAGATAAATTGGTATTATTTATGTCACAACATTAGTTTCTTGCAATGTTATATACATGGGCAAGGATTGCATTCATATTGGTAAAGGAACATACATACACATGTGTGGCAAATAGTTTTCATTTTGGGTGATTAAATCACTACACAAGAATGTTTTCCACGACAAAATTGCTTTGGAATGAATTTATGAATGGAAGAATGATGTGAGAATCTATTTTTTTCTTGATTTGATCAAAGTATATATATATATTAAAGGAACATTGCTAGAGTTTTAAATCTCCTCTAGTGCTTTCCTTGCCCTTGCCAGTCCCGTTTCCATACTATTTATTGTAATCATTTTAGCGTTGGGTTACTGCACTCGAGTTTCATCAATCTAGCTTCATTTTAGTCTTGGGATACTACCCATCAGCCTAATTTGATCATCTTACTCGATTCTATTTCAATACACCTAGATTTGCTCCAAGAAAAGACTCCAGTTGGAGCAAAGCTCTTGTTATACAAATAATAATAGTTATAGCTTGTTAAAGTAATTATTGATTCAAAATTTCACACAAATTCATTAAGATAATAGAAATTCATTCTAGATTTCTAGAACCCCCTTTAAATTCTCTTTATATGATAATCATCTAATATCCCATGCTAAATTTAATAAGGTACACAATTTAGCATGTATTATAGCTTAGTCAATATTAATACAACCTTTATATCAAGCCTAACAAATAAAAGTCAAGTTTCATTGCTAGTCAATTTCATACCAATACTTAATAAAATTTTCAAAATTAAATCCACACACCAAATATGAATACAACATAATTAATATAAAATAATTCTATTCATGTCAAAGCATAGGGAAACAACAATCAAAATATCTTTAGAATGCAATGATTACACAAACCATCAATATAGCTCCAAGTATTGTCCTACAATAATATGATTCAATATCAATGTAATAATCATAAACACTATTTGAAACATGCATCAAAAAATTATATATCACTATTTGAAACATTAAAGGGCTTACAACAATAATTACAAACTTACTTTAAACAAAAGTAGTAATTGAATCATGTACTTAAAATGGATAATAACACTATAACCATTTGATCATCATATTATGATATACACTTGTTATAATAATTATATTATTAACCTTTTGATCTCACTTACCTTCACAACATGTATCAAGTAATATGCATAATCACTATTTCAAACTTTAAAAGGATTACAACAATAATTATAAACTTACTTTGATAAAAAAAATAGCAATCAATTCATACCCAAGATAGATGGAAACACTATAACAAATAGATAATTACATGAGAGTATACACTTGATAATAATAATGATATTCTTGACCATTTTATTTTATAAATACCTTATTGTGTAACTCAATATTCTCATAATTGTCTACTTCATTGACTAGATAGTATTTGTACTTGTCACTTATAATTAAATAAAATATTAATAGTCATTAGTAATTGATTCCATATAAAAGAAATATGTTTGCAAATCAACCCTTATTATATTTTACTAGTCATAAGATACAAAAACATAAAAAAATCACAACACATCTTTCAATATCCAACATTATGTAGCTACATAGTAACCAACCACAACAATTATATAGATACATGGTTTTAAAACTTAATGGCCAGTCCTCATCATTTAGTATCCAATTATGGTATGAATATTTCTTAGTTCAATCATTTTAGAAAGATAGAGATCCTAATGGAATTAGGTCTCAAATAAATAAGTAGTTCATATTGAGTTAATTAATCACAAGGTTTCCCAAACTCTTGTAGCTAGGTTACCCTATCACAACTTGGTACTCCAAGATTATTATACCTCTATCATGCTTAAGAATTGTTATCAATGATATAAACAATACTTTCCAAGTAAAACTAACATAATCCTAACCCTTTGTATCACTAATACAATTAGAAGCATGAGTACTTACCACTATTGTACTAGATAATGATGGTCAATAATTTTATTCATAACATAAAATTAATAAAAATTAATACACATAGTATTTTTATAGTACAATTAATCCTTTTTTACTCTTATAACTAGCTATATAAAAAGGTGGAAAAAATTATTAGGATGACTTTGTAGTTCCAGTATATTGTTCAATGTAAAAAGGAGGTGGCATAGGTACTTGGATTTAGAAAAACATACATTCTTGTTGCAAAGGGTCTTATGTTTTTTATTAGAGGTAAAATACAGGTTTTGAAGGGGCCCAAAACCCTTTACATCATAAAGTAGTTGAGATATAAGAAAACAACATTAAGAAAAAAACAACCCAATAGTAAAAAGTCAGCCAAAAAGGAGGACCCCACTAGCAGCACTACATACTTTTTAGAATATCTGCCACCTCCATGTCGCTAGCCATAGCCTTATGTGCTTCATCCAGAACATCAAAAATTTCTTTCCCAGAGGCCCCAACCTGAGCTTTAGTTTTGTTCCTAGTCTTGGCACTAGGACCATCTGTATTAACCTCAGTAATCAAAACAATACCTTTCTCCCCACCCTTCCCAACATCACCCTCCTCCTCCATCAGCTTACCAGTAGCCCCGACCTCATCAGCATGAGCACTTTCTTTACACTTCTTTACACTATCCACAAGAGAAGTCACAATAGTAGAATCAAATTTACCAACAGATTTATGAACCTCCCCACCTCTCATGACAATATCCCAAATTTTCACCATTTGATCCTCAAGGGTGAGGAGTCTGCCTTCAAGATTTTGTTTCATTTTGAGGGATTCCTTCACAAAAATGTCTACCACAGTGTTTAAGGAGTCAAACAAATCATCTATCTAGTTTTGGATAGAGGACCCCTCGGCCTTACTCACCACACCCCTAACTTTGACATTAGTTTTATTGAGTTCATGAAAAAACCATTTAAAAAGTTTAAACAAGACAATGGAACCCTCACGAGTAGTTCCAATCACATCAAACATATCCTCTCTATCAATATAAAAAAACCCCTTTCCCCAAAGCATCTTCCTCCTTAGAAGAACTAACCCTATCCTGACCAACAGGGGTGTCCTTACCTTTTTCAACAATGTAACTAGAGTGTTGATTTTGCGGATGGATCTCGCAATCTCCTCTGCCACCGCCTTTCTCTTCTTAAGCTTCTCAAATTCCACATCCTGGGTTTCCACAGCAACATCAACATCCCCAAAATTACCTTTCAATTGCTCATCTGGCTTAACACTTGGGGAATCATCAACATAGAGGCCACCTGCAATAGTGAGAGGGAATTCCTTCTCCAGAATTTGGCTTGCAGTCCTCATAACCCATTTCTTCCTGCTTCCCTCCTTCAGCTCCTTTTTCTTAGCTACAAGGGGTGGGGAGGAAGCCTCACCATATAAATAATTCTTCACCTTTTCACCCCTACTCAAAAAATCAACAACCACCTCATCACTACAAGTCAAATAACCCTCGCTAGCATTCATAACCCCTTTTTTCAACTTTCCTGTAGTAGGGGATTGTGGACCCACCTCTAATGAAGTGAGGGAATCAGGAACACAATCCACATCCTCCTCCGACTCTGAATCTTTTTCTAGAATCAATTTCCTTTTCTTTACTTTTTGTTTGGCTGGTTCCTCTTCAAAAGCAGTCTCATACTCCTCAACAGGTTTGGACTGTTTACCCTTCGGAGTGACAATAGGCTTAACAACCTCAAAAGTGTTCACATAATCAAAGATAAGAAGGATTAAACCCACATGCAAGAAAAGGTTTTTAGGGTTCTTCTTGTGATCCTTAAGACCTAAATCAAGAGACATTAGAAGATAATAAGAAAAAGAGATCCTCTTCTTATGACGGAAATGATTAAGCAAGATGAAGTGGTAAGCATTTACCACTAAAAAATGACCTTCCAAAGTTATGAAACACATTAGGTCTTTCGTAACATCTCCCCATAATGCCTTAAGAGAACTTCTTTGATATCCTCCACTTCTCGTAAGCCTCAAATCCTTCCCTTCATCTTCTTTAAAGAAGATTTGCATTGTGGTCTGTGCCTCCTTTTTATCCCTAAAAACCTTCATGCCATCCATAGCCAAACTAGTAATACTAGCTATAAATTGCTCATTGACGTCAAACTCCATCCCATAAAGCTTCAATACCCTATCATTCCATCCTTTAGCAAAAAGCATCGTTACCTGAGGATTATTTCCATGTAATTTATCTAAGGAGTTAACCCTCCTTTCTCCAACACCTACCAAACCTCATTCTTCTTACAAACTTCACATGAAAAAGGTTCGGCGCGATTTCTGTCTCCACCCATATCTCCACAATTAGCAGACTGTAACAACTTGAGGGCTCTAAGCACAGTGCTATGGAAACTCTAGAAAAAAATGCTATGACCACCCATAATTTGTGTGAGACCATAAATAGAATAGGGGAAAATAAAGAACATAGAGTACCATTCCCTACGACACCCAACCCCCATACCATTCGCTTGATTCAAATCTTGCTTACCATCATTTCTCATAAACATCAACCATGTGAAGGAAGACATGGACGCCACCAACCATAATGAGAAGATAATCAAATTAAAATTGGGCATCATGGTTTATAGTTGCAATAAACTCTATAGGGAGAGGGTCATTTAGACCCCATTCCCTACCCTCTCTAACACCAATATTAGTGAAGATGTCCGCTAAACCATTACCCTATCTTAAAATATGCAATATGTAACATTCATCAAAAGATTTCAAAATCTCAATGGATTCCATTATCAAAGACTCAATAGTCCAATAGGGGGGAACACAAATTTTCAAATTATTAATGATATTCAGAGAATCCCCCTCCAACCAAACTTTCCTATAACCTTTGGTTTATGCCAACTTGAGACCATGATAGGGTGCAACCACTTCCGCGTAGTGGTTTTCCTGGATTCCCAAAGGGAGCACCACTACAGAGACGATCCTACCATTAGAGTTTTTGATCACTCCCCCACAACCTGCAGGTCCTAGATTCCCTTTAGTAGCTCCATCACAATTAACCTTCACCCAGCCATCCGAAGGAGCTTTCCAAACATCTTCTCTAGAAGCTTTTCCTTTGGTCATTGGGAGGGAAATATCACAAGGAAACTTCCACCTTTGAGAGATAGAGACATCATAAAGGGATAAGATTAAACTTCAGTCCATTATGAAAAGTGATCCCAATAAGAAAGTTTTCTTTAATGACAACACAAATTTTATAAGCCACAAAGATAGCAAGAAGAGAAGAATTCCTGAAAATTCTGTTGTTTCGCTCAAGCCAAACACCCCAAGCAATGTGAGGAAGAGAAAGAGACCACAAAATATGAAGAGCAGGATTGACCGAGGGGCCAACCCATTGAGACCACAACTCTTTAATAGAACTAGGAAACACCCAACTTAAGTTCCAAAGAGAGAGCACATGAGCCCAAATCATTCTAACAAATCTGCAACCAATCAACAAATGACAAGAATTTTTGGCTTCCTCTTCACATAGAAAGCACCTGTTAGGCATCACAAAACCTCTTTTGACCAAGTTGTCAGTAGTTATTATTTTGTTCTAGAAAAAGAGCCAGAAGAAAACATTAACCTTAGGAATCAATCTAGAGGACCAAATAGAAGCCCAATAAGGAGTAGGGCCAACAAAAGATTCATTATAATGAAAAGTTGAAGCAACAAAGAAGTTACCATTAGAGGAAGGCTTCCAAACAAACTTATCTGGAGAGAGAGAAGAAGGAATATGAACCAAAGAAATAGCCTTAACATAACCTCCAAACCAAGGTCCACCTCATGCAACTTCTTCCAGCAACCTCCCTCGATATAGTCAGCAACCAATTTTCCAAACCGTCACACACATAGATCCATAAAGGTTGAGCCCAAGGCTCATCTTTGAGGGGCCTATTGCCAAACCAACTATCATCCAAAAAAAAAAATTTCTACCATCCCCCAATTTCCAATAGAGACCCTTGGCCACAAGCCTTCAAGCCTTAACCATACAATTCCAAAGAGCAAACCCAGATGGAGGATTAAACTCTTGAGATAAGAACCCCCTTATACCATCAGCACCATGTAAGTGTTTGCTCCAAGTAATTTTCACCCATTCACTCTTAGCCAGCAAAAGGTTCCACATTTGATTTCCAAGAAGGGAAATATTAAATGCTCCGATTTTACAGATACCAAGCCCACCTGCCTTTTTGGGTCTGCAAACATCATCCCAAGCAACCAAATGAATTCTTCTCTTATCCTCCACTCCAAACCGAAGGAATTTTTTTTGAATAACCTCCAAAGTATCCAAAAATTTCCTAGGCATATAAAAAAGACTAAGAGCTCATAAACAAGAAGATTCTAAAAAGTAGATTTAATCGGCTGAACTTTCTTGGCTTGGTTCAAAAGAGCACCCTTCCAGCTTGCCAATTTAGAGTTGAATGTATCAATCACACCCCTCCAAAAATAATTAGGAACTTTAGAACATAGGGGAAGGCCCAAATAAGAAGCAGGAAGTTCACCAATCTAGCATTGAAGAATTCTAGCAATTTTAGTCTGTCTATGGATCAAAGTATTAAAAAAGAATATAACACTCTTAGCCAAGCTAACCTTCTGCCCCGATCAACCTCATACCTCTGTAATATAGACTTGACAGCCTTAGCCTCCTTAATGGTCGACTATCCAATCATAAGAGAATCATCCACAAACTGCTGATGAGAGCAAACAAGGTTATTGGAGGAAGGGGCAAGCCCATACATAACCCCAGTGTTAATAGATCTTTGGATGAGACAACCAAAGGATTCCACCATAATAATGAACAATCTAACAAAGATATACTAGGATCCCCTTGCCGCAGTACCCTAGAGGAATCAAAGAGAGGGGAAGGGGACCCATTAATGAGGAAAAAAAATCTCAGAGTAGAGATAAGTTGATGCATAAGAGCCACCCCTTTCTCTCCAAAGCCAAAACAAGTAAGAATCTTAGAAAGAAAGCCCCAGTCAACTCTATCATAAGCTTTAAGTAAGTCAAGCTTCAAAATAAAACCAACATTCTTATTTATAGTAAGAGAGTGAATATTCTCATGGACAAAAAGAATAGAATCCATAATTTTCCTCCTAGCCACAAAACCATTCTGTTGAGGTGAGATAAGAACAGGAAAAACTATTTTCAATCTAACCGCCAAAACCTTGGAGAAGATCTTATAAACCGAATTAAATAAGCTGATGGGATGAAACTCATCAAAAGAAGCACCAAGCTTCTTAGGAACCAAAACAATAAAAGAGGAGTTCAATTCCTTCAGAAGGGATATAGACCTAAAAAAATCCTTAGTAGCCGCAACAACATCCTTAGCAATAATTTCATAGAAGGATTGAAAGAAGAACATTGGAAATCCATCTGGGCCTAGAGCCTTATTACCTTCAAAAGAGAAAACAACAATCCGAATTTAATACGTTAAGGGAATGAAAACCAACTTTTTGTTCATGCCATCATCTAAGATCTAAGGAACATCCCTTATAATTTCCTCTTGACAAGCCAAATCAAGCTCCCCCTCCATCGAAAGTAGCTGAGGGAAGTAGGAGGAAGTAACAAACTGCAAATCAACATCCTTCTTCAAAACCTGGTTATTGAAATTGATCAATTTAATATGATTATGAGCCCCATGTTTAAGAGTAGAGAGGTGAAAAAAATTTGTATTCCTATCACCAGTTTTCAACCACATAATCCTCAACCTCTCCTTCTAGAATTCCTCCTCTTTCGCCACAAAGTTATGCAATCTAGAAAGTAAGATATTTTCTTTTAGAATCATAGCATGGTCATACCTAGACAATTGGATAGATTGTTGCACATCCTGAAGCTCCTTAGTCACACCCTCTTTCTCCATAAAAATATGACCAAAGGAAGTGTGGTTCCACTTTCTAACATTATCCTTAACATTAGCAAGCTTTCTAGAAACTCTAAACATAGTCGAACCATCCACATGAATGTTCCACCAGGTATTAACCAGATTACCCAGTTTAGGATGACACATCCACATTTTCTCAAATCTAAACGGAAAGTTTTTCTTGCTCCCCAGTAAATCCACCGACAAAGCTAGAGGAAAGTGATCCAAACCTAATCTAGTTAGAGCAGAAAGAGAACAAGAGTAATGAACCAACCACACAAGGGTGATAAGAGCACGATCAAGCTTGACCTGTATAAGGGCATTACCCACTAATTACACTAGGAGGAAATGATTATATCAATAACTACTACTTCACTCTTGCCTTAGCAGGATCCATTAAATATACATTACCAAATTACACTTAGTTTATAGTATCAGAATATGAGAAATATCTAAGGGTAAATTTCTTATTCTTTATTTAAGGATAGACTGACATGACTTCTATTACTAGATATTACACTCATTTGATAGTTTGGAGGATAAGGAAAAAAGTTCAATCACATAGGTCTCAAAACAAAAAATATTGAAATTACAAAGTTTACCTAAGGCAACCGAATTTCATTTTAAGGTCCTACGACAAAATGAATGCTTTAGGTTTTAGGGTTTTGGGAACTTAGGGTGAATTTTGGGTGGCCCTTGGAATAATGGACTTGCAAGTTAGTGAGCAACATTTTCTTGTGGAACAGTTGATTGAGATAGCTTTTGTTTCCCAACAAGAGTATATCTATAGATCTAAGGTATATCAATTGTGAATACATGTATTAATCAAGTATTACATAGAATTTAATTAAATCTGAGGACATAAATTGATTTATCTAAATTTTCAAATTTCATGATAAGAGACACAAGTTCTCTATAGTGGGACAAAATAGTTAAGAAGAAATTATAATTTTAACAAGTTAACATTAGGGTGATAGGATGGCTTAAGGGGATCTATGTTTAGTAAGGTCCTAGGACAAAATGGTCCATGGCTTAAGGGAATAAAATTTGGTGGAGTTGCCTAAGGCAACCAAATTTCATTTTAAGGTCCTACGACAAAATGAATGCTTTGGGGTTTAGGGTTTAGATTTAGAGATTTGATGACATGATTTCAACATATCTATGTCAAATAAAAAATGTAAGAAACCTCCAAGGAGCCCTAATTTATGACACTACACAATGTGACAAGGATGTTTTATAAATTGGTCATTGAAGTGTAGCAATAACTGAAAAATACTAATGTGAATTATTCGTAGCCTCAATCTCAATCTTAATGAAAACTTCCCTAAATCTAAGTAACATTCCCTGGATGTACTTCTAAAATTATGTGAACTATTGGTTTACGTTTAGGGTAAATAGGGGTTTAGGTTTACATTTTAGGGTTTAGGTCCAAGGATTAACCTGAGTAAATTAGTGTTTAGGGACCTATGTTTTTTGGAACCTAGGGTTTCTAGGGTTTTGATTTCTAAGTTAAATGTGTTGAATTTAGGTTTAGTTTTTATGGTTTTCGATTTACAATTTAACGTTCTTTGTTTCATTGATGTTTTTGGTGTTTTAAATGCAATTTAAAAACTATAAAATATTGAACAAAAACAAACTAAACAAACAAAAACTAAATACCACTTACAAAACAAAAACACATGATATAAAGCAAAAAAAAGGCAGAATTCAACCAACCTGGAGGTTGTTGAGGTCGGTTGTGTTGACGGGAGGAGGAGGCAATGAAATTTTTATTCAATCAGGCCCTTTGAAACGTGTATGTGATCTCATCTCCTCTTCTCTAACGTGACTAAAAATTGGAGTTAAAATGAATACACAGTAATTAATTTAAAAAAATAAATACCTCTAAGAAACACGTACACATTTCAAAATGCGTACGCATTCACGTTTTCGGCTCATGTACCTGAAGCGAAATGCATACGCGTTCAAATTTAGGCTCGGGTACCTGATCCATAACGCATATGCATTTTTTGAAAATGCGTACTCGTTTTGTGTGATTTTTTTTGTTTTGGTCAAAACTTCCTCTCTTCATGTACCCAACTTCTTGCTTTTACCTAATGTATTGTAGATCATATTGGAAACATTGCCATGGCAGCCCACAATTTTAATGCAACGAATTGTCATTAATAAATTTCCCAAAAAAAATAATGAAGCAAATCACTTTAGTGAGATTGAATAAAACATAGTTATATAATTTTATGCCAATTTTTATTAATATCCAACAATGGAAAAGAAAGTTATTACATTTTTCCCAAAACTGCAAACCCTAGGTAGGGTTCAAACTTTCCCTCACAAAAATGGTCATAACTTATTCAAATATTAATGAAATTTGATGAGACTTGAAGCATATGAAAGTAGATTCAAATGGAAACAAAATAAAACTGGTATTAGATCTAAAATATAGACTTTACAATCCATACCATCACATTTTTCAGACTGAAAATTCTGCACAATATTGTTAGAATAGGGCAGTCTCACCAAAATAGTCATATCTCCCACAAAACTCAATAAAATTCAATGAGACAAAAAGAATTGTAAAATAGAAATAAATATATTTCCATCAATATATTATAATCCATTATATGATTCCATAACAAGCCTTACAATGCACAACTTCAGCCTGAAAACAATGTAAGAATCATAAAATGCACACAAAAATTGAGGTTTCCATTCATCAAACTTCAAAAATAATATCTCCAACCCCCAATTCGAGTTTTGGAGGGTGTTTTTATACATTCCAACCAAAACAAACT